>NW_019379532.1:791216-819294 GCF_000648655.2 Copidosoma floridanum | reverse complement strand
CTGGAAAATGTCTTTTTTTTTTGGTTTTTTTTTTAGAATTGTAGAAAAAAAAAATTTTAAGTTAAAAATTACTGTAGGAAAACAAAATTAAAATTTGTTCAAAAATTAATTGCTTGAGAGTGTGAAGGGGAATAGTGGGTGTAGGTGTGGAGGAGGGGGCGAGTGCAGCACGGTCGGAAGACATAGGGTAAGGGGAAGTTTGCAGGGGACTGACGGTGAGGGCGACGTGGTAAAGGGGGAAACTTAGTAAGACGAGACTTCTGGTAAGCGACTTCCGTTTTATGGAAATCTGTCATTTTTTAAATAAGCCCCCACGCACGCAACATAAAAAATAAATAAATAAACAATTTATCATTAGTTGAATATATTATTAGTGAATGCATATGAAAATAAAAAATAAGCTACGAACCACACGATAAGTACAAGAAACTGAGATTCTTCAGTCGGCAGCGCTCGCAGCATAAATGGGTAAGGTACTCGGCTCGTATGCAGGAGGTTGAGGGTTCAAATCTCTTTACTGGAAAATGTCTTTTTTTTTTGGTTTTTTTTTTAGAATTGTAGAAAAAAAAAATTTTAAGTTAAAAATTACTGTAGGAAAACAAAATTAAAATTTGTTCAAAAATTAATTGCTTGAGAGTGTGAAGGGGAATAGTGGGTGTAGGTGTGGAGGAGGGGGCGAGTGCAGCACGGTCGGAAGACATAGGGTAAGGGGAAGTTTGCAGGGGACTGACGGTGAGGGCGACGTGGTAAAGGGGGAAACTTAGTAAGACGAGACTTCTGGTAAGCGACTTCCGTTTCATACAATTTGTCGTTTTCAAAATTTCAGCCTCCCTAGTACGCGATATAAAGAACTTTGTTCTAAAAAACTAGTTTACTGTGGTTAATTATTTTATATTTATAAACGGTATTTTTCAATAATCTTGCAAGCAGTTGTTGGTCTGGACTACGAATACATACGTATAGATGTCGGTAAGTATGAGCTCATCAGTGATGGTGATACATTTAATGTCTTGATATTTTACAAAATATTAATTTAAAATACATTGGACTTTTCTGATGAAAAAATTTTATTAGGTTCAAATACAATATTGCCATTCTATTTTCGCAGAGATAGTGCGTATCTTCGGACAAACATCTTCATAAACCATTTCTGGGAATAAATCTATCAAGAGAACAACTAGCACTTAATAAGAGAATCTCCAGGTCAACAGTTGTAAGTGAAAAGGCATTTGGCTATACTATCCAAAGATTGAAAATTTTCTACAAGAGAATTGAACAAACTCAGATGGCACCGCTGTTATTTTCAACTGTACGTGCATCTTGCACAATGTCATCATAGAAGTTGAATAGCTGAAGGAGCTCCTGACACTAGCAACACCAGAACGCTTGCTGAATATGATGCTTTTTAAAAACTTAATATCAGTGTTACAGTAAAACGGGCACAAGACGTGCGGACTACTTTCAAGAACTGTTTCACTGAACATCCAGTGATTGTTATCAATTGGATTACTTAGTAATTTCTTAAACGTTAAATTTTATACTCTTGTAATTTTTATAACACTTACGCATAACAAATATTATTATTTACAGAGTTTGTTGGATTTTCTAATCATGTTGGCTGGCTGCCTTTGTTTTCCGTTAGCTGTCTTTGTGCATACCAAGCATTCAAACCCAGCGTACTTGTATATTTGGTATTATCGGAGTTCCTGATAAATAAGATTATCACCCACTTAAATACAAGGTTTGTTCCGTGTGCTCTCAAGGCTCCAGCCATACAAGTACTAGCATTGGCTCACTGGCTCAGTCGTAGATTGATATCTACGTCACTAGACTTGGTCGATTCAGGTGCTCCAAACGCTCTGAGCGACCCCAGATCTATTGAAGCGCATATGAATATTCACAGTCCTGCCCATAAATACAGATATACACTTCAATGACTCTAATGTTGTTCGGAGCACTCATATCACTTGTATCTGTTAGAATATAAGTAAATTTATATTGGTTGCAGTTAGCGACATCTGCTGTATAGCGTGGATACGAGTCGTATGAGACACGATGAGAGCAAGAGTATATATAATAAGGAAATGTTAGGCAGTTTATTATGTCCATTGCCAGATAGGCAAGCTTAGATCGTGTCTCTCTCAGTGTCATAAGAGTAAATATAAGAATTGTTATTAATCCTTATTCGTTAAGATAAATAAACATGTATATAAGTTAATCCGTTCTCTTTATTATGTTTGCTACCTCGCCATACGTATGGCTTATTAACATGGTAGCCTAGTCTGTGGTTGCAGTGTCATTTGATTTTTATTTTTGAATTGCGTTTTTGTCTTCAGAGGCCGCAAACTCAAAGAAGATACGTGCATAGATGAAATTAAAAAGTTTAGAAAAGATGTTTACCCTATCAAAAAAAAGTTTAAGAAAATTGTGTAAAAGAGTGATCACTAATATATTGATATTAAAGAGGTTTGTTTTTAAAGAAATTGAAGAATTCAGAAAAGGCAAGGAAACCAAGATAGCAGACGATATAAAAGTACGTGTTTTTTAATAGTAAAGATTACAGTATTTGGAAGAAAAGAATTTTTATATTTTTGAAGTTAAAAAAATGTGACGAGGTGGTAACGAGGGAGACAACGGACAAAGAAGAAGAATGGT
The DNA here is from genome assembly GCF_000648655.2 of Copidosoma floridanum. The sequence goes on along the minus strand of NW_019379532.1, from coordinate 816,639 downwards.
TAGTGAAATACTTGAAAGCAATGAATTATATATATTGTGTAATCTCAAATGATCAATTTAAATTTATCAAGGACAAACAAACAGCCGTGAGCATAATGAATCAGTTTGATGAGATGTACCTAAAAGAATCTACTGCACTGCAAATATGTGAGTAACAAATTAAAAGGATTAAAATTAAAAAATTTGGAAAAATTAAGTGTGTTTCTCACGAAGTTTGAAGAACTAATNTTTAAGATTTATGTTAAAACAACCTAAGGGTTATAAAGAAAATATTAAGAAAGTCTTAAAATTAAATAAGGCTTTGTATGGTTTGAAAGAAAGTCCAAGACTATGGTGTAAATGTTTCGATACATATATTGAAGAATAAGGATTCGTAAAAAGTAAAAATAATTGTTGTCTGTATGTATCAATTAATAAATACAAAACTATTTATCTGATTTTGTTTTTTAATAGTGCAATCTTAAAAAGTAAATTCATATTGTGTAATCTTAAATGATCAGTTTAAATTTATCAAGGATAAAGAAACGGCCGCGAGCATAATAAATAATTTTTATGAGATGTATCTAAAAGAATCTACTGCACTGCAAATATGTGTCAGAAACAAATTAAAAAGAACAAAACCATTACATTCTAAAAAATCAAGTGTGTCTTTCACGGAGTTTGAAAAAATTATAAATGAGTTGAAAATAAAAGGGCACCGATCAGTGAAAAAAAAAAATTAAGGTGTATGTTAAAAACTTTGCCAAGTTCATTGAGTTGTATTGGTAATCTGATTAACGTTTTGAAAAAATCTGAGCGGACAGTAGAATTTGTTAAAAGTAAAATCAAGAGGATTAAATTTAAAGAAAGAGAAAAGAGAAGTAACAAAGATACAAGTGTGTTTTAGTGCTTCTGAAAGCGGCATTCAAAGTAGAGCGAAATCCTAACTGGCTATATGGAGCAAAACGCAAAAATCCACATAACTTAACATAATTTTTTACATAATAAAAAATGAAACCATAAGCTATTAAACCCAATAATTCGATGCTACTTATCTGAGCTATCCAGGGTGCTTAGGGGCCACTTTACAACTTAATGCTTTAAATGATAAAAAAAATCACCAATCACCACACAACCCAGGGCTCTTGCTGGCCGCTTTTTTAATTAATAAAATAAATAAAATAACACAAGGGCCAACCATCACACATCCTGGGGCACCTACTGGCCGCTTTGTTAATTAATAAAATAATTAAAATAACATAAGCGCCAATTACCACACAACGCGGGCACTTACTGGCCATTTTGTTTATAAATAAAATAATTCAAATAACACAAGTGCCAATAACCACTTAACCCATGGTGCTTACGGGCCACTTTGTTAATTAATAAAATGTTTAAAATAATACAAGCACCAATCACCAGAAAACATGGGGCGCCCACTGGTCACTTTATAATTTAATAAAGATTCAAATAATAACTAAAGCGCTGATTACTTAGTAACCCGGGGCGCTCACAGGTCACTTCCAGAATTAGTTAAGCTATGAAAAACAGTTTCAACAATCGTGGTTAAACAGTAAATAGCGCACGCGTCATTAAGAAATGCTTTCTAAGTTGATAAAGTAGCGCCTTGGGTTTCCTAGTAATAAGCACTTTTTTTATTTTTAACTGCTTAGTTAATTAACAAAGCAGCCAGTGAGCGCCCTAGGTTATGTTGTGATTGGTGCTAGTGATATTTTAATTATTTTAAGGATTAACAGAGCGGCCAGTAAGTGCCTGGGTTGTGTGGTAATTGGCAATTGTGTTATTTAAATTATTTTATCAAATGACAAAGCTTCTAGTAAACGCTCTAGGTTATGTGGTAATTGGCGCTTGTCATATTTTCATTATTTTATTAATTAACAAAGTGGTTAAAAAGCACCTTGGGTTGTGTGGTGACTGGTGCTTTTTTTATTATTAAAATCATTAAACTTTGAAGTGGCCAGTAGGTGCTCCAGGTTATTGGGTTAAATAACATTGGGTTATTGGGTTTAATAGCTTGAGGTTTATTTATTTATTATGTCAGAAATTCTGTTGAACTATGTGGATTTTTGCGTTTTGTTCTCTATAGCCAATTTAAATTTCGTGCTACTTTGGTTACAATTTTTGGGAGCACTGATGTGTTCAAGTCAGAGAGAAAAAAAAGACAAAGCATGTTTTAAATGCAGCAAGATGGGACCTTCCAGGCTCAGGTGGCATGCAGCAGCAAGGAGGTGTGCGTCAGCACCCACAGAATTGGCAGCTTCGTAGTGGCAGTGGTCAAGGTCGAGTAGCTGGAAGCGGACATGGTGATTGTTGCCGGGTGGCGGTTGACAGCAAGAACAGTGGCGTCCAGGCCAGAATCAGTGCAACGAAAATACTGGTTATAGTCAGCAAAATATTTCTTGTCCTGAAGCAATAAAAAATTTGAAAAAAAATTTGAATGTTTAGGTGAAAAATATTCACGATAATAGTATTAAAACAGTTGCTATAAAACAGTGGTTGCTCTGATCAAATAGTAAACAATGATGAGTTGTATAATAAATTAATTGATTTAAATGTACCAGTTAGTGAAAAAGCAGGAGATGGTTGATTTTTGAAATTAACGAAAGAAGGAAATATCTTAGTAACTTTTATTGATTTACATCAAGATGTTGAACTAAGTAATATTTCATCTGTCGAAGAAATAGAAGCAAATTGGATAAGTTATGGCAATGTTAGAAATAAGATTAAAGTTATTTTAAAAGATGACACTTCTGAAATTTACAATAAGTTTGGAGATTTATTTGCAGTAGCATTTAAAAAAACGCTTTTATTTTTTAGATAGTTCTGCAAGAAAGAAAGATTTCAACATGACAAATAAGTTTGAAATATTAACGCCAGGAAAAGAAAATCTTCACGGAAAATTGGGCATTGTCAATTTTAATTACTTAAGAACAATATGTGCTAAAAATTTACAAGATGGATTGCCAGAAGATATTGATTCTGACCATTGTAAATGTAAAATTTTCATTGAAAATAAAATGCATAATTTGTCTTTTGAGAATAATAGAAAAAAGCGAGGGAAATTTTGAAAGTAATTCATACTGATTTGAATGGGCCTCATCGTACAATGAAGAAAAATACTTTTTGACTTTTATTGATGATTATAGCAAGATTATTAAGGTTTTTGTAGTTAGATTAAAGAGTGGGGTTTATCATTGTTTTATTGTTTATATGGATACAACGGCAAATATGACGGGAAAAACAGTTAAAATATTATGGTACGATAACGGTAAAAAATATTTTAATAAAGATGTTCGATGTGTATAATTTTACGAGAGAAAAAGAAAATGTGATTGAACCATACCCTCCATAAGTTCATGAGTTAAATGGGACGACAGAAAAATACAACAGGGATATTTTGAATATGTCAGGATGTCTACGAGCAGGTGCTTATGTACCGAGAATTTATTGGCCTAAAGTAGTTGAAACAGTTGCGTATTTTAAAAATGAGATAATTTCAAATTTAGTAGAAAAAAAACTCCTGTTAAGATACTGTTTAGTGAGAACTCTTGTATTAAAAATTCACGTTTGCATGGATGTAAAGTTTAGATAAGAATACCAGAACAAAAGAGACAATCTAAATAAGATAATAAGGCTGAAATGTGAATTTTATTAGGTTATGAAAAAGTAGGTTAAAGAGTTTTATTTAATGGTAGGGTGATAGTGGCTAGACATGTTGACTTAGTTAAGGAAGACATAAAAATGGTAGGATTTAAATTGAACATCAATAAAACTAAAAATGCAAAGGCATTCGAGAATCAAATTCAATATGATGACGTTAAAAATAAACAAAAGTCTAAAAATGGACAGAATACAGATAATCAAAAAAATATTGAGTTGGGATGTTCAAAAAGGAATGTAAGAAAATCTGCGAAGTATGAAGACGAAAATGTTGTTTATAATGGTATTGTATATGTTAACTATGTAAATGCTAATAGTCACGTAAGTTATAATGGTGCGATGAATTCGTATAATTTTAAAAGTTGGAAAAATGCAATGAACAGAGAAATGTCTCGTTAAATTGAAAAAAAAATACTTGGAGGTGCGTTGAAAAACCTATCGATAAGAAAGTTTTAGACTTGAAATAGGTTTATACAAAAAAAGATGATGATGCTGTTGATAATGAAAGGTTAGTTTTAAGGGGATTTGAACAAAATAAAGTTATTGAAGATATTGATTAACCAGCTGCTAAGATGTAGAGTTTAAAATTTTTATTGGCATACTGTTGTCAAAACAAATTAATTATTATACAGATAGATGAAGAAATAGTTTTCTTAAATGTTAAAGTAACATTTAAGATTTATGTTAAAACAACCTAAGGGTTATAAAGAAAATATTAAGAAAGTCTTAAAATTAAATAAGGCTTTGTATGGTTTGAAAGAAAGTCCAAGACTATGGTGTAAATGTTTCGATACATATATTGAAGAATAAGGATTCGTAAAAAGTAAAAATAATTGTTGTCTGTATGTATCAATTAATAAATACAAAACTATTTATCTAATTTTGTTTGTTAATGATTTATTGATTTCTGGTAAAAATAAAACTAAAGTCTAATATAGTAAAGGCTTGTTGTAAAAAAGAATTCAGATGAAAGATCTACGAGAGATAAAAACTTATTAAGGTATAAATATTGATTACAATAATGAGAAAGGAAAAATGATAGTTGATCAAAAAAGATATATTAAAACGTTAGCAAATAAATATGATATCAAAAATTAAAAACTGCAAGAGGTTCCAATGGAACGAAATTTTTAATTTGTAAATGAGAGTTATGTAAAAAAATTAAAATAATATAATAAGACTTGATTCAAATGAAAATGTCACTGATACTCTGACAAAGCCATTAGGACGAAGTGTGGTTATATGAAGTATCTCGCAGGACACGAGTAGGCTGACTGACTATCGGTGTGGCAGCAGGCGAACGCTCTTTAACAAGAGAGGTGTGATTTCCCCTAATCTATAGTCTGCTAGGGCGAGGTCCCCACATACTTTTTCCCTCGTAAATCCCAAAAACGAACATTTCTACAGAAGATAAGGTGTACAGGCGTTTTGATACAAAATTTACAAGTACAAGCATACAGTTAGGTATGCTTACGTAGTTTTAGATGTGAGCCGATAGAAATTTGAACTGACATAAAAAACTAATGCAATAAAAATGCAGTAAAAAATATTGATTGTCAAGAATTATTTTAGCATAAGATGTTATAAGGGTACAAACTGTTGTAAGAATAAACGCAGCAAAGAAATTAGACATGCAATTGACTTTGAAACTTAGAAACAGATGAAGCACCAGGTCGAAAGCTGCTGCCATGAAGTCGTTGGGTTGCTTGCTGGTTGTAGCGGATAACAAAAACGACGCTGTCAAAAACGTACGATAGTTGAATGTAAGCTGCTGGGCCTGCTTTAGCTTGCTGCCAACGCTGCTGGTAGATACCTTGCCTACGTGAAGGCAACGAGGGCCGGTGGTGTGATTTCGAGGTCTAGTTTCTGACAGGGAAAACCTGCACCATACAGAAGCCAGAAAAAAACGATGCGCCTTGTTATGAGAAAATGGGAGAAAACTTGCCTTCTTTCCTCGTTTGTTTTGTTCAGCTGCAATCGTTATGTTTTTCTCTCGTTGCCTTTAGAGTTAAACACGTGTGTCTATGAGATCCCTTCTTCTTGTTGGTGAAAGTCGGGTTCACCACTATGGGATTATGTAGACCAAGGGTCTGATGTCCAAGTATCTGCTTGAAGGAGCAGCCCCAATACTGCTACTTGCTCAACACCCTCAGAAGAAGGACAAAGAGAAGGAACAGAAATAACCTATAACACCTGTTACACCTCGTGTAACAAATTAAAGTTACATTTATTCAAGGCTAGTATTTAGTGCAGTTATACGAAGTATTGTTATACGAAGTGTCTCGTAGGACACGAGTAGGCTGACTGACTATCGGTGTGGCAGCAAGCAAACGCTCTCTGGAGAGAGAGGGGCGATTTCCCCTACTCTATAGTCTGCTAGGACGAGGTCTCCACGTATTGGTTGTAGTTAGCGACATCTACTATGCGGCGTAGATACGACTCGTACGAGACACGATAAGAGCAAGAGTATATATAATAAGGAAGTATGAGGCAGACTGATTATGACCGTTACCAGGTACGCACGCTCACGTCATGTCTTTCTCAGTGTTATGAGAGTAACTGTGAGAATCGTTATCAATTTTTATTTGTTATGATTCTCCCATTACAAGATTTTAAAATTGCTGCAACTTATAGTTTTTGTTGTAAATTACTGTAAAAATTTAGTTGGCACCATTGTGGCTGATATTGATGTGTCAGGGTTAACTTTCTTTCAAGGTCAATTATCGAGTAAGAAACCAATATTAATCTTGGCGTATATTGCACTTTTCTGTCACATCTTTTTATTTTCCATCTGTTGGTCAAGGTGGTTGATACATGAAATTTACCTATCAACACTCTTTATGTACCTATATCGTCACCACAATAAAATAAAACAAACATTTTATTTCTTCATGAATCATGAGATTTCTCAATTCAAGTGATACGGATGGCTGGTTTTATTTTTCAAGCATCTTTGTTAATCTGATTCTGGTCTAATAGCAATGGTAGATTATGGTAATGTCACATAAACAGGTTGTGCTACTCTCGACGTGTTCAAACTATAACACAAATTTTACTGCCAGAGAGTACAACCATAATTTTTTTATTTTCACTAATTATTTTAATAGTCTTACCTCTACCTTATGTAAAGACTTGTTAGAATTCTATATTGGAATAATAAAGTGAAATAGAAAGAACATTTCAGAATTTTTTCTGGATTAGTATATCTCTTTGGATATTTTCTGAGATTAGAAGCCAGAAAAAAATATCTTAAAAACTCATTAAAAAAAATTTTGACTTGTGCAAAAAGTGACTTATGCAATGCTTTTTAAGAAAAGTACACCAATAACTATTTAGCAGCTATTTGGACTTTCTACATAAGTACGATTTTTTCCTTAAAACAATCTTTTTTTACCCAATAATGTCCCCATGAGACACCAGTTACCAACATGTATAAACAAGTAGGGCACCAGTTTCCTGTGCTCACTGTTGGGATAACCTTGACAATTATTTATTATTCCCAGCACTTCTGAATAACATAANAACATATAAATTAATTAATTTTTTTATTTCATTGTGTTTGCTACCTCACCTGACATTTATTTTATCAACAGTATCAAACAAAACTATCATCACCTTAAGCCGCCTCGAGAACTACATAAAGCAGCCATGGTATCAACAGGGTGGCAAAGATCAAGAGGATCATCGACTACCTAGATCTGGATGCGAGCCATAAGGCATTTTCTAAGAACAACAAGTTCATTAATACACCTAAGATTACCGTTGTTGTCTTTTAGATAATTAGATTTTATCAAAAAGTTACTTATAGTTTAATCTAGCAAATTAACAGCACTTTTGTGCATATTTTTATGTGTCAATAGTGTAAAATTAATTTGTTATTACAATTTGTACTTCAGTTACATACATTAAATTTTTAATTACAGTGTATATGTTTTCTCCAATCGGATAAACAAATCTGAAAAACCTAAAGATCATGCAGCTAGCTGATGCCCACGGAATCAAACAACTTTTCTTTGCTACGTTTTTGCTTGTAAATGTGATGTACAAAACCTTTCATGTACGGAAAAAGTTATTTCAAACTTGAAAGCCACTGAGTTTGTTTTATTTTGTACGGTTTTTTGAATCACTGTGAATCTTTCTTCTTTTGCCAGTTGATTTCTTGCTTCCGAGAACATACAATGTAAAATTTATTGAGTGCACTACACGATGTGTATACGAAAGAGTATGAAAATTGCAAAAAATAGGATATTCTTTTAAGCTATTTGTTTATTTTTTCCACAGAACTCAAATAATCTTATGCTTTAAAAATGACGCTCAAATTATTGGTATTCACATTTGTTTAAATTAACTGATTCATTAATCTTTAAATACTGTTTCACCTAATATCTAATATAAGAAATAACTGCCAAATCAGTATTTCAATGAAAAATAATTTTAATAAGTGTAAATATGAATACATTGTAATATTGTATACTGTAGTGGCTAACTGAACTAATGAAACATAACGATCGGAGAAATGATTGCTCCAAAAATCACTATCTTTGTGCAACCAAATATTATTTGTGTTTGAGGAAGCAATAATTTTTAAGAAACAAGCGACTACGCTATAAAGTACAGAAGGATGATAAGAGAAGAAATGGATGAAAATTTTTATTCAAAAATGAGTTTTTGTTAAATACTTAAACTCAGCACCAGACCTTAGTGTACATACACTTTATAAGCTCATACAGCGATGTCCACAGTAACATGTCCTAGAAAAAGAACTATTCACATGTTACGAAAACGTTTATGGTAAGCTACTGCACGGAAGATTGTTGTTACCAGAAAAACAGGTACTATATGTTAGTACAAGTATTTTCGATACTCTGTACAAGAAAAATGTGTACTGGAACAGGTATATTTGGTACGGTAGTATACTTTAAAGAACCTTAGTGAGTATAGATAAACCTTATACTTAGTACTTCAAAATCCGATCCGTGGTACGGGTTTTTCCTGTACCATTACAGAAAGTTAGTTGGCCAGTGGGAGCATATAGAATGTCAGTATATATATACGTAGCTGTAAAAGTTTAAGAGGTTAGTATTTCAGTATATCTACTACAACACAATATAAAGTTCAATACATTGATACGAATCTAACAAGATGTAATGATAAGTGCAGTAGACACTTGTAGTCACTTTCCTGTTGCGTATAATAATTGGTTTTCACTCGCAAATAATAATTTACGTATTGAGCCAAAATAACAATGACAATCCTATACATGTATGCAAGTATGCACATATATATATACATACACATCTCCACTGTATATTATAAGCGCACGTACTATGCGCGGTAGACGGTACAGTAGAAAGCCATGCGCAGTATACAAATTTAATAGACTATCCATGACACAGAAAAATCCTGTACCAATCCAGATAAGTATGTCAAAATGTGAGACTGGTTGCAGAAATCTCAAGACCTGTACGTTATTTTTCTATGCTCATCACTTTTGGTATAGCTTATTCTGGTAACAACAATCTTCCGTGTGGATGAGTTATGCTGGGGCATTTTGGACATGCTTCGATATCATCGCAGGCACAGCTAAAAATGAATGTATATTTCATAATTCGCTCCATTGCCCACAAAATTTCATTTCATTTGGAAGCACTCCCAGAACAACGTGTTGCATGTGTTCGCGAATATGTAGCTTTTAAAACACTCCAAAGTATGGCTAGTTTTTCCAGCAAGGTAAATGAGGTACTTAACGTGGTGGAGAGGTTCGAGTAGAAGGCAAGGTTATTTAATTTTGATGGCTAGAGAATGCTGGGTGATTGATTTGTAGCAGCAAGAGAAAGGCTGATGAGTGTGTTATGTGGAAGGCAAATGTAAGATAAGGATGTTTGTGGGTTGAGAATGACACGTGACAAAGTTGGTGAGAATAATATATTGCTTTGAATGACATTTGGTGATGTACAAGTGGAACGTCAGGGGATATCGAACCGAAAATGGCACGTAACAAAGTGGGTGAGTAACATAAGGCTCGAGATGACTATTTGTGAGGCACATGAGTGTGGTGGATGGTTAACTATAACACCAGGCTGCCCGCATTGTCAGGAGGCCTGGCAGGCGGGGCATGTAATGCTCACGCTCCACGCGCTTGTTCCACTCAATCTGACCCCATTGTAAAAGGGTATCATGTAGCATGGCTTTGAAGGACTGGTATGTGTAGTTATTGAAGTTGATAGGTGCTAGGGAGTTTATAAGGTCAGAGGCTTGGATATAGAAAGCGTCGTCTTGTGCTCGGGTGCGGGAGGGGGCACTATGAGAATGGGATGAGGACGGCGTGGCGTATGGTATGTTAGTTTGTGTCTGTTTGAAGTGCAGGGCAAAATTTATTTGTGGGGTAGGCGGAACAATGAATCTGAATGACATTGAAAACAAGAAACCCCCGATGGTATTCGCGTCTGCGTCAAGCCGAGAGCCATCCCAATTGAAGTCACCAAGGTGTAACGTGTAAAGTTCTCAGAATCGAGCCCACCATGAAGCGAGCACATGCGCCAATATTCCGTTGCATTTTTGAATTCCAAGTGGCATCAAGGCTAAAAAAAACGGGCGTGCGTAGTTTAGGTGGGAAAAGGTCAGGGTCTCAACGAGCGACTTCCTAAGGCAATGTGATAGGGCATGTCTATGGAATCTAAGGGACCGCAGTGTGTGATGCACTTTCTGATTGATTTTATTTATCTGAGGAGTCCAGTGTAATGTTGGTGCAAAAATGACACCCAGATTCATCGCCCTCTCTACAATGGGGATCCGTTCACCATGGATGTGAATTGAGATAAGAGATGGTTAGTCAAGTTGAGAAATGTAAGCAAGGATACCTAGAATCATGGTCTTGGATTTTAACGGGTATTATCAAGAGAGAGAGAGAGAGAGAGAGAGAGAGAGAGAGAGAGAGAGAGAGTCTTTTTGAGTTTAACAAAATTTATTAATACCATAGGTTACATGTACCCGTATAGTAGAAGCTTTTAAATATCAATACAAAACACAAGAATATACAAAAATATTTCGCTGACAAAGTGCATACATAATATTGCCTTTACATAAAACGTTTATAATTGCAGTAATATACTAGAATAAAAAATTCAAATATAATTAGCAGTACACTTTAAAGACGCCTTTATTAATTCACTATGGATAATTGCTTACTGTTGTATAAAAAACCAGCATAACATGAACAAGTCACTGCTCTCTTTCAATTTCCGATCCATGCAGGAGTAAGTACTTACAGCAGGCTACTTTAAAAGACTCAAGCGAGTCCCTCAGTCTGATGCATTAGCGAATTTGGTCCCAAAACTTCATCGCACGTTGTGAAAAAGACGTTGCATAGCAATTCAGTAATGCACGCGGTGCTTTAAAATCAGACCGAGGGAGACGCTCAGAACGCCGCAGCTCCTCACCCGCTGGTGGGAAAAGGTCGTACAAGTATCGAGGCTTTGGCGTGCTCAATATCTTGTACGTTCAAATCGCTAAAAAATACTCACCTCTAATGCTTGGGTGCAGCCACCCCAATCTCGCATAGTACTGACTCATTGACGCATTGCGCTTGAGATTGAAAATAAACCTAACAACGGTATTGCATAATCTGTCCAATCTAATCGCAACATATCTCGATGATCCCCCGTAGACCAAGCACACATAATAAAAATAAGGCACTATCAAACTAGTTGCCAGCATTGCCTTCAATGAGCTAGTCAACATTCCTGCACGATATTGCAGCCTATAGAGGATCCCATGAACCCGAGTGGGAGAGAGAGAGGGAGAGAGAGAGAGTAAGCCACTTTCACATTTTGTTGAATGCAATAGTATAGCATATAAGGTTTAAACAGCTACACTTTTAGTTTCCTACAACAGGTGCTAGGTAAACCAGTATTTCCCCAAGTAAGACGTTGACTGTGAACACGCTTTTAAGTTGTTGGGCTTGAGCCCCTGCAACTCCTTTTTTGAGAAGTATTTCACTACAAGACTACAGACTTCTTGATCCATTTTATTTCATAAATTGGAATCACCCACTGCCCATCTACCTGAGAATCCCCTAAGCTTGTTCCGTAACAATAAGTATGCGTATATCACTAGACAGAACGAGCTTTGTCCACACAATGCTGTGTTTAATGTTAGGGGAAATTTTTTAACAACTTACAAAGCAATTATCTTATAAAATTAACACTTTTAACATGAGCTTAAACAGACTTAATAATAATTTTTTAGTAAGTGATTAGGGTTATAGTTATAGTTTATAATACAAATGCTTTCGCAGTAAATAGTTTAAATTATAATGCTAACGGTTAAGCCACTAAGTAAAAGACTGTTTATTTGCAGAGGACTCAAGAGTTACTAAAGAAACAAAATTTGAATTAAATAGGCTATGACATTTTTTACTATATGAAAGCCAGATCTATAAGACTTTATGTACGCATACGTAAGTAAAAATATCTGCTCTTTTCTGCACAAGTCTGGGTTATATTTTTCAAGCAATGTGTAAATAGATCTCTTTTTTGAATTCTTGATAAAAAAAAAACAATTTGTTGTAAAAATACCATGTCTACTGTTAGTCAAATAATTGTAGTAGCTTGACGGTTTGATCTATAGAAAGAAACGGAATCTAAGTATGCGTATAGAACAAAGCAGCATGAGATTTGTCTGCACAATACTGTGTCTAAGGTTAAGGGTGGCGTATAAATAACATACCAAAAAATTTTTGCAGCAAAAAAGACTATTTGTATACATATTGTATTAAAAAATTATATTTAATACGCTGTGACTTTCTTTGCTTAGTGCAAGCCAGCTCTACTAGAGTTCGTGTACGCTAATGTGAGTAAAAGTAATTGCTTTTGTTAGCCGAAATCTGTGTTGTATTCATCAAGAAACGACCAAACGGCTCACTATTTTTTAATTTTTCATAACAAAAATCACCTTTTTGTAAAATACAAAATCTATAAGTCTAAAAAATTTTAGTACTTTGGATCTTCAATTTATAGAAATAAATATGACCTATAAGTATGCGTATGAAACAAACAAGAACCACATTTGTCTGCACAATACTGCATCTAGCGTTAAGGGCGACTTATAAATAATCAACTAAATACATTTCTGCACTGATCAACAATATTTGTATTTAAGTGATGTAACTAAGCTACAAGTCTTAAGTAAGTTATAAGGATCTGACCTACTAACTTTAATTCAAATACTTTCTCAAAATTTAGATTTTTTAACATAAATCGTATAAATTGGTCAAATCCCACTGCTAACAGTAAAGACTAGGACATGTTAATTCTATATAAAATAAGAATTTAAGAGTTATTTAAGAAAAATAATTTAGTTTAATATGCTGTAATTAATTTTTCTTAGTGCAATATAGATCTACTGAAATTCAGGTACTCATAAGTATTTGGACAAATAAATTGTTGTCTGCATAAGTCTTTGTTGTAGTGGGCAAGCAATTTATATGTGATTTGATATTTTTAATTTTTATAAAATGAAAAAAAACAACTTCTTATCGAAATAAAAAATATTTTATAAGTCTAACAAAATCGTTGTATCATAAAGCACTGACTCATACAAATCAATTCAATCTATTTATGCGTATATTACTAAACACTACGAGCTTTGCCCACATTACTGTATTTAGTCATAAGGGTGACAGATTATTGATTATTTGATTATATACAAACAATTATTCGCACTACTCAGCACTATTTGTATTACCATAAACATACTGCACAACAAGTCTCAACAAATAATAAGCGTTCTAGCTATGATGTACGATGTAGATTGTATCGCAGTTATCAAAATTCTGACATAATTAGTAAGAATTATTTAATCCTTATATTATTAATATAGTCTAAAATATAAGGACTTTACATTTAAAGACATTTTAAGAGTCCATGTAAGAAATAAAAATAAATTTAATTAGCTATAATAGTTTTTTTCTGACCTCGGGCGTTTTTGAGGGTTGGGTGTGCCCTCAGAAGGAAAAGTAGGATTTGCCACATAAGCGCCATCGTCTCTAAGGCTATTTTGCGGCTCAAGGGACCTGCGAAGCAGAAATGAAACTATTTTTTGTAATGCATGCCAGATCTGCGGAAGTTTCTGTACGTCTACGTTGGTAACAATTTGAGCTTTTGTATGTACAGGACTGTGTTGTTTTGACCAAGCAACGTGTAAATAGTTTGCTGTTTTTAGATTTAAGAAGAGAATGATAAATTATGTCACTAGGGCACAAAGTACAAATATAGGCGCCCGATGGACGCGCTTTTTGGAAGTTAGTGCCCAAGTCACGTATGGTGTTTTTCTTACCAAGTGCAAATTTGTGCAATTTTGCGCCCGTGGGCACACTTTGCACCCAGTAAATTACTTTGGGCCCTAGGGCAGAAAAGTACTTTAGGCACAGTTGGATATATTCTTTGCTAAAAGCAAGCCAAATTGCCTTAATTTTAAGCTCACACACATAGTTAAAATATCTGCTTATGCCAGCACAAGTCTGTGTTGTAAATGGAAAGCAATGTAGCTATGGTTGAATGGTAGAATGAAAATAATATAGAATCAGATAACCCAATAAAATTTAAAAATACGATGAGTAAAAAGTCTGACATACATGAAGTGGTAACGCGTAATAAAAAAAAATATGTACGATGGTTTGAAAAAAGTTGCGCTTTATCTTGAAAGCCTTATCGTATTCTTTTAGTTATAAAGACATGAATAAAAAAATTAACTAGTTTTGTTATAGATACGATACACGCAATTAAAACAGTCTGTGCTGACGGAAATCGTGATTTGTATCGGTACTGTTGTCATGTCGCAACGTGCAAGTATTATTCGTCTCAAAATCCTCTTTTAAAGGATGACGCTTGTTAAACTTTAGGCAGACAGAAAAGTTAAGGCGTATCGTAAGACCATTAATGTTTGAAAATCTATTTACGCTCGATTTTATTGTGATGTATTTCTAATATGTAAGAAAATTGGAGTATTTTAACAAGTCAAACGTCATATAAAGGCTTTGAAAACCCGCTGAAAACTTAGAACTTGACAATCAGTTAAACACTTTACCGTATAATAAGCTATTAGATGCGCCTATTTTTGAAATGTTAAAACATCAGAACTTTTTCATTTTATCAATACAAATTGAGTTAAAAGAGTTCATTTTTATAAAGTTCAATATTGTGATGTAGAGCATGGTCATGGTGGTGTAATTTATGAATGTCACAACGCTCATTTCATTAAAAAGACGTATTACTATTGATTGACTGAAAAGTTAAACATAGACGTAGAGTAAGATTGTTGAAAAATCAAATCTTAAAAAAATGTATTTCTATGTATATAAAAATAACTTAATTAAACTAATGAGATACCTCAATTTGTTTGTTATAGATCTCTTGCACACTGTTCAAACATACTGCTTTTTTTCAAAATGATCATGTTTTGAAAAAGTTTGTAGATCTTCCAAATGTGTGTGCTTTTTAACTTTTTGCCAGACGTTGCAAGGCTTATCGTGGTACTCATTATTTCATAGCTTGATAGAATGAAAAATATAAAAAGCAGATGTCCACCTATAGACAATTGTATGAAAAAATGTACATCATGAAAACATTTTTAGATATCGTGTTTCATGTGTAACAAATAGGCTATTTTAGAAGTTTAAGTATGATAAATTATCATGGCTCTTCGGACTATGACGGTATTATTCAAGAATTTAAAAACATTAAAATTACTGAAATTTCATTTATGATAAATACAAATATAATAACAGATACTTATGTGATAACAGTACAGGATGACAATTGTCATGATAAATGGTATGCGCCTATTAGTATGTACTTGTACAAGATAAGAACAAAGTATAATGTAATCATAATTTCAAGAATTCTTTAGTAAATTGAGTTTTTTCCCAACATAAATGTAAAACCTTCTATTTTTTTCTAACTTTATATTTTTTCATAACATTTTGATACTAAACATGTATTGCACGCTAACGCTGTGGATTAACAAACTACGATGGTTATAGTTTTGAAAAGTGAGTCACTTGCTTCTTTTATCTCTTTTACTCATAGCACGATCATTTTTATGATATTTTTGGAAAGGGTTCGTTAATATAAAAGAGCAAAAGAGATATTGAGAGAGAGAGAGAGGGAGGTGGTGAAACAAGAAAAGAACTGTTATGAAAAAAAAAAGTTTTGCGTACACATTATTTTAACACAGTAAATCTTATACCTGTATTTTTAACAGTTCTCCCAATCATATAAGAAAGCCGCTAGATTTTTTAATAAGATTTTATAAGCAAATGTTGCAACCTATTTTTTAATTAGTATTTCATAATTTCTACAAGTTGTAAGATAGAAAATGGTACTGTAGAAGAAAAGACCCCACTCCATAACGGGGAGGACGAGGAGAAGACCAAAATCGCTATTTTCATCGGCAAAAAAATTCACGACCACTCGATTCTTCAGGAACCAAAAATCTTGCCCAGAGTTATAAGAGAGTTTAGTGGCTCACTATCATGGAATTCGTCATAGATATCTAAGGTTTTCACGACTCTGACAAAGATTTTATACCAAAAGAAGTTGCACTGGTATCAATACACGCAAACTTCATCGGTCATTGGTTAATTAAACCACCCCACCTAATGAAAGATTTACCTTACGATGTGAGAAAATATAATAATCACCACACGCTACGAGTTCATGGGATAGAGTGGTTTAAAGGTTAAATTACAATAAGTGATTTAAAACTTTGCCTTATTGCACTTACTGAAAATCTCAAGAGAATTCACATGTATAGTAATTATGGAGCTAAATTTATAAGTTCATTATTTGAACGCGAGATTCATGACTTATAGCAAATTCATACTTTATTCACAATGCATATAAGTAAGAAAAAATTTCTTCATTAATATTTCTAATGCATTCGAAAACCTTTCAAAGATAACGAGTTATTTTGTGCATTGCATAGAGCGTGTTCGTTAAAAGAATTTATCATCATGACTTCATCCCTACAAGCATTATCGCAGGATAGTGATATTTTTCGAAAAAGATATTGCAAATGAACCTTGTAATTAATATTTATACTATTTTTTAGAAGAGTTTCCTACCCAAAGCTTTATTTTTAAAAGTTCTTTACTTATAAACGTTGGGAATAAGAAATATATACCTGAAAAAATTAATATGCAAGTTTTTAAGAGATCGTCTTTAATCACCGTTTCACAACAATGAAGCCATTAACCAACTGAGCTATTCAGAATTTGCCACTTTGTGTATAACATTTACAGGGAGTGTTACTGAGAGTGTCCAGGCAATACAGGCCCAGTCAAGGTCAAATCTTCCGCCTTGCGAATCTAGATCACACGCACCAGAGCTGTAGCTGCAGCAAAGTAAATAGATCGTGCGTATAACGCTCATAACCTAGGCGAGATACACCAGCAGACTCAAGTTAGTTGCGCGGGTGAACAAAGCAGTGGCTTTGTTTACGCAAAAATTTCGAGTTGTTGCTGACGTGCAGCATTCAAAATTTTTGCATACGAGTGCAAGCGAGAGAGAAAATAATATTTTGAGTTAAAATATTATTTTCAATAGCCAACAAGCTTTGCCTGTGAAATCAGATTTTCACAGGCAGCAAACGCTAATCTTCAGCGCATACGGAAAATACTGAGTGTATAAGCTAGTATACACATATACACGGTTGCTGGCTCCTCGCCACTTGGAGTGCAACAAGCATGGAAGCAGTGGTGTAAATCTATTGCACCACACACCTACACTCACAGAAGAGAGAGAAATGAGGGAATTAATATTTCAACAGCTGACAGCTTTTAATAAAGAAAGCTATATTAACTTAATTAGTCAATTTAAAGTCATTAGGAACATAAATAGTCGAAAAGTTGCGTCTAGCTAGTGCCTCAGCGCGATTCCCCCTGCCTGTCAGCTCTCTCTTCTAAGCTTATCTCTGCGCCATGGCATGGTATACTACTAATGTTTTTTATACATTGCAAAGTTTAGCACAAAAAGGACTATGACAACACTGACTAGCAAGCAAGAGGACACCAACAGAATTAAGCGGGTCATTCATAATAACTGACCTGGGCATCGATTTTTTAGTAAATCTCAAGCTGTTAACGAGTGGCAACAAATCAGTCAAGGCTTGTCGCTTTTATCAGTGGCTCTCAGGAAGATACGTTTTCGAGGACTTCAAACCAGTGGAGGACATCAACACAGCCATAGGGTGACGTACAAATGCTCGTCACCTTATGATCGCGAAAGCTTGCTAGGAATATGCAAAAGTGAACAATGAAAAGGCCGACAACAACTCCGTGCACCCTCTAAGAGTAGTGCGTGATAATATAGGAGTGAACGAGCTCCTTAATACGCCCTTAACTATTGAGAACTCAAAAGATTCTCGAAGAAGAGAACAGATGGCTGCACGATAAGCTCTTCAAAAGCCAATGAGGACATCATAAACTTGACACAAGTAAGCTCGGTTTTTACAGCTAATTAGAATCTGTCACAAATGAGGAAAGTGACGCTTCAAGACTTGCGAGAAGGGAGAAGGCCGAAGCGACAACGTGCCAGCGAGAAGGTGCGAAACAATTTTTGGCGAGCAGGCGTTTCTGAATCTCGTAGACTTGTAAGCAACGCTACTGGACAACGGCCGATATAAAGTAGATATACCATTAACGTCATCACATATCTTAGCGCCACCACCACACACGACGATGGGATCCTCATAGCCATATCCACCACTCAGTTGGGTGCGAGCAGTATGCCCAGTGTGTGTGGTAACAAGCGCATACACGGTATTGCTAAGCTACCCACAGATGAGTAGCTTATTAACGGTGCCACCTTTTTGAATAATGCAAACGCAAGTCCTTACGACATGGCCATATACATATGTGGTGAGTTCAACAACAAGGCCAACATACACCCATTTATCCCCATACTTGGCTGCGTCCATTGACCCCACATGTCCAGCCTAGTCGGAGAAGAGTGCTTCGACTCTAGCAGAAAGTCATTTAGGGTCAGCAAGGTCGTACGTCGATTCTGAATATAGTGACTTGGGAAAAATTGTCAAGCGATCGAATGTGAAGTTCAGGGGAGAAGATCACGATAATCTTGACACTTTCCTCAGGCACATTTTGCAGTGCTACGCAGCTTCTGAATTAACAGAAATAGTGCTTCTCCAAGCTCTGTCGAAGCTTATGACCAACATTGCAGCAACGTGGTTCCGCAATGGATGCAACCAGTGGATCAGCTGGGCTGACTTCGTAAAGGTGGGGCAGGAATGGTATGGCTCAGGTAAAGAGGTGCAGTGCTGCCTAACCTTGGATGCGCAAATGCGTGCTTAATATGCTGGAGAGCCCGTGCGAAACTTTGTCACACAGATTAAGAATATTGTGCACCGTATAGAACCTCCTTGGCCGGTCAAATGACAACTTGATTTGACATGCGTTCTACGTACTAGGATTAAATCTGACAGGACGAGGTGCGCAGCCTGGCAGAGCTGCTGCAAAGAACTACTGAAACTAAGCACCTTCTAGAGCCAAAGAGCGAGTTCTGTGAGACATCCTCACTCAAACACTTCTACCTTCCATAACTGGCGTATAAATGGCCATTATGCATGGGATTGTCCTAACAAGAGACAGGAAAACGAGAGAAGATAGGCGTCAGCGAGGATATGACGCCACCCCCTCTCCCAAAACCTCACAGGCCGCAGTTTGATTGGAGGACGCGTGCTGGTGCTGGCTATAGCTTGAAGTAGCTGGATATAAGCGGCGAGCGCTATACGACCCTAGCACTACTAACGCTGTCATGCGAGCAGTAGGAATCCGGATAACGAACTCCTGCGGTTTTCAACTACATCTTACGCTGGGAAGATCTGCGATGGCTGATAGATGACCGTCTCGCACTCTACTNTGTTATTAGGTAATTAAACTCGTTATACATTAATTCTTACAAAAAAATTTGATTTATATTCATTTAGTATCTACAATATTACAACTAAAAGAATAATTTTTTAGAATATTTTGCATGTGTGTTTTGATTTATGATCATGTTTTTAATCTTAGTCTTTGTCTTATTACCACCACAAACAAATTTTTTGAATAAAAAAGGACGTTTCTGTCTGGGCTATACATATCTCCTACCCAGTGCATAAGTGTGCCTGCAAGATGGGCAGACTAAGCCATTTGTCAACTTTTGTCTGAAACTTCTAAAAAACTAATTATGCTGTGGCAAAAGGAAACTTTCACTTATTAACTATTCAGTAAGGGTGATCAATCTATTTATCAGTATTTTTTTTCATTTTACTGCTACATTATATTTCTGACAAGCATTTATTCTTACTATGTCACGTATGCCCCACCTCCCCTCTTCTACAGCACTTTGAAGAGCAGAGCTTGATAGCTTAATAGCCAGATTCGTTGCTTAAAGCAAAAATAAAGAGTGACCATCCCGTGTCCTTGCTATCACTTATATACCCACATCTATAGCAACGGCTTGAATGAGATGGATCGTATTAGTTCTCTCATGAAGTGTATCACATACGTTATGTTATAAGGGCACCCTTACATATCGTAATACTGTGCAAACTCAAACTACCAGAAGCTTAGGTTTTTAGTATATTAGAAGCAAAATTAATTTAAATATACGTGCAGCCTTACATTGTATTTGAATTTCATAAGTATCCTATTGCGGATTACACACTTAGAGTGCATGTAACTAATTAGAATATTTAACATCAAGAACATTTTTAAAAAATCATTAAAAAAGTTACGTACGTAAAAAAAGAATAGAAGTGCCAAGTAGTGTATTTAGACGGGAAATTACTAAAACTTTGAGGATTAAAAAAAAATTTTTAAATGGTAATAATAATTATAACATATGCGAGCAGTAGGAATCCGGATAACGAACTCCTGCGGTTTTCAACTACATCTTACGCTGGGAAGATCTGCGATGGCTGATAGATGACCGTCTCGCACTCTAGGTCTCGTCATCCTTCTTTTCAAGCTAGGCCAGGCAAAACAGGACATGGACGTCATCGTGCAGCCCGAGTTAGACGCTGATTTCTACGTCAGCTCTAACTTTATCAACGCTTTCGGAACCGTGCATGATCCGGTAAATAAAGTCCTGGTACTGAAAGGACAAGGAACCAAGGTTTCTCTAGAGGTGGCAAGTCTGTCATCGCTGGGTGAGGTCCTACTTGCTGCTATAGGGCTGAACTAAATCTCGTGCAAGCAGCAAGAGGAGTTGCAGACCCTCCTAGACTGCTACATAAAACGTGAAGCGCCCCTAGGGTGCACTACGTGGATCGAGTACTAGAACAAGGTCACGACATCGCGGCCCATTAAGCAGAAGATCCATAAGGTCATACACCTACGTAAGTGCGATGCTTGGAAGTGGCGGGATCGAGACATCTAATAGTAGCTGGGCAAGCCCCGTAGTCATGATACGCAAAAAAGATAGCAAGTACAGATTTTGCGACAACTACTAAAAGGTAAACGCTGTAACAGTGCCTGATGCATATCCATTACCACATATGGATACCATCCTGCGTAAGCTGAGGAAGGCATGGTTTATCTTCATCCTTGATCTCAGCAGCGCATATCACCAGATAACGTTAGCTGAGAAGGATTATCGAATATCAGCATTTACAGTGCTAGGCAAGGGACTATGCCAATTGAATAAAGCACTGGCTAGCCCTATGCTTATGCCTACCTGGATGACATAATAATTGTCACGAAGACGTTCAAGAAGCATCTTAAATGGCTAGAGCAAGTGCTGAAACGCTCACCTTTAATCAGGGAAAAAACAAGTTCTGCCAGTCAGAGGTTAAATACCTTGGTGTTCTCGGGAACGGAGATGGTTTACGACTGGATCCGATCAACTTAGAGCTAATTACGGTATTTCCGGCTCGAAAGAACCTGAAACAGCTTATGCGGTTTTTATACATGGTTTCATGGTACAGAAAGTTCGTGCCAAACTATTAGTTGGTAGTAAAACCTACAAAAAAGCTGTTATGCAAGGATCAGCCGTTCGACTAAAAAGACGAAGACCAACTATCCTTCGAACAGACAATGGCCTTGCTGACGTCTTCACTTGTGCTGCAGCAATCTGACCTCAAGAGCCAGTACGTCGGGCAAATAGACGCCAGTGATTCCAGATAAGGGGCCATGCAATCACAGATAGTCAACGGGCAGGAAGAGGTGCTGGAGTTTGTGAGCCGTTTCATGACACTGGTTGAACGCAATCACAGTGTGACAGAGTGAGAATAACTCGCAGTCCTGCGGGTGACGAGAAAATTCCACCCGTATATCGAAGAAACACGCTTCAAAGTTGTAACCAATCACAGCATCTTCGGTGGTTGGTTAATACCAACAACCTGACTGGACGACTGTCAAGATGGGCCATAAAGCTTCTAAGCCATGGCTTCGAGGTTAAACACCAAAACAATACGCAAAACTACGTGCCTGACATTTTGTCGCAAATATATTAGGATAACGAGAGTTGCACTGTAGCAGCACTTATGTGGGAACCCCCTGCTGAAGATTCTTGGTACCAATAGATGGTACAAAAAGTATGGGTATATCCGAGATGGAAAATCATCGGGAGATATCTATACACGTATTATACGAACTCTACTGTCAATGAGACTTTTGGTGACACTCTAGCCTGAAAGCTGGTAGTGCTTGAAAGCTAGCACGATCAATTGCTTCAAGAGTGTCATGACACCCCGACTGCTAGCCATCTTGACCACGAGATGACATTCACGCGGGAGTCCCGTCTGTACTACTGGCCAAAGAACTACTAGGATGTTGCCCATTACGGGTGAAGCTGCTTGGTTTAACAACAAACCAAGGTGGACCAAAAGCTACCCCTAGGACTCATTATACGTAGGGTCCTCACCGCTCTATGGCAGGTAGTGGCAGCTGACATAATGGACCCCCTACCGAAAACGACACATGGCTACGAAAACATCCTCATTATCGAAGATTTATTCACTAGATGGGCCGAAGTTGTGCCATTACGATGGGCCAACGGAAGAGTTGTTGTGAACTTGTTAAGGGAACGCGTTATATCTCGCCACGGCACCCCGGAAGTGTTGCTGATAGGCAATGGCACGAAGTTCCAGAACAAAGACGTCGATGATTTTTGGGAAATCTGGGAATACAGCCCACTCTTACGCTACCGTATCATCCACAGGCAAACCTGGTCGAGCGCCTAAGCCACCCGATCAAGACCAAGACTTAAGCTTTCGCCCAAGAAAATCATAACATATAATATCATATACAATAATCATATAATATCATACGCAACTTCGACAACAACTTGTGCCTCTTATAAAATCTGAGAGATCAGCAGTTTTAACTATGTAGTTATGACAGCACGACTGTGCTAGCGTCAGTCAAGAATAATTAAGCTTTGATTGGTCATTCGGATCCCCTACTTAACGCGTTCTCCTTAAACGCAAGAGTAAAAAAACTCCTTATTTATAACAACATTCGCCTTTATCTTTCATCAAGTGCTCCAAAGTAACAATAAAGGTTGGAGAGTGAGTTCTGTTGCGCCTTTTAGGCGGATGTAAAACTTAGTTCAGCAATTAAGCTACATGTTAAAAGCGTGTATTCCAAGCAAATAAAAGACTCAGTTCAGTGGCTTAGCTGTATGAGAAAAGTTTGAGCAAACCAAGCCACTGTACAATCGTGTAAAAAGTGAATCAACGAGGAACAAGGAAAAGAAGACCGTTGACTTGGATTCCAACGTTCAAATCAGAAGCCCAATTATTGTCATCGCCACGAGTACTCTAGTTAAGGATTAGGAACATCATTGCAATCAACCTTATAAGACCTAGTGATTGCATGCCCGCAAGCAGTGGCTAACCAAAACTCATATAAGTCGGTTAAATTAAGGAAACTATAAACTGTATAAACATTGTCAATGCGAATCTAAAACTGTATTATTTATACTATTCGTAAAATTATCTATTTCTGGCTTTTATAAATTTATTAAATCATCAGATAAGACATAACTTGGGTGTTAATTAAATTAATTTTTTTAATAAAAAAACATACAAATTACTAAATAATATCAAATGTTTTAAGATCCAATATTCTAACTAATTGAAGCATTATTCTTCCCTTGATGAATAAACCCACCCACACGCGCACACATGCATACATACATGCTCACCCACCCCCACCCCACACACACACGTTTGGAGAAGCCGAGGTATGGAGTCGAGGGGACGCAGGTGAATGAATGCACGCGACACTTTAGGCGTAAACAGTAAAGAGGCCTTTATTTATGCATGACGTTAGGTTTACAGTAGCATGTGTATACGTTGAGCGCTAGGGTAGAGTGCTGGGCAAAGCACAAGTCAACTCGCGGGACTAGCTGCTGCTTCCAACAGTAAGCGCGCGAGGGTGCTGATAAGAGTTCGGGTGCCACACACGTATATATACTAGCGGCCTCTTGGCTTTGCCTAAGACTCACTAAATTGAACACCATAGTGTGTTGGAATGTAATGTGAAACGTTTTGAGTAAAAAATTGTACATCTATTTCTAACACTTCTTAGAACAAAAATCTTCTTAATAAAAACATATTTTTTCGGAATCCATACAGTTTTTTTGATCAAATAAAAAGCAGTAAAAAATAAACAAAATATAATTATGCTGAAAAGTATCGTGCATTCCTTATGCCATGAAATAATCGTTGGCCCTAAAGGGCCGTTGAATTGCAGTTTCTCCCATATAATCTATAAACAAGAGTATTTCCTTGAACTGTAAATATTTAAAACCCACAAAAAATATAAAGTTAGAAAAAAACTTTTTTTTCTATCTCACAACTTTATTATTACAACAGAAAAAGTCCTCAAACTTAATCTCTACATCTTCTGTCTCTACAAAAATTCGAATACATTTTCTACCAATTCAGGGCTGTCTTTCTTGGCTTGCATTTGAAGTAGAAGATTGTCTGACATTACCAGGCCGAACGGTTGAACGGCAACAAAACTCTGAAATGTTGGAGCAGGCTGTGCTCAGGCTAGACACGTCTACTGGTATTCCACCAGCGATCTTGACGATTTAACCACCTATTTTTCCATGGCACTCAGTTATCTTGGCGAACCAGGGTAAAACCGATTCATTTCGCTTGCCCATGAAAGTAAGATGTCATTGGTAGCCGGGATGCCCAGCTGCATGACTAACAACTATGTTCTTGGTGTACTGCTGGTGAACGACTACGATAATTGACAACTCAATGGGGCATCTTATAACCACTCTTCACTATCTCTGACTGTGGGTGGCTTCAATTTTATCTCAACACCACCTCACGGATCCTACTGATCTAGAGCGCAAAGCCAGCGTATTTTAGCAAAACTTTGAGCTTATTTATCGCTATTGTTGTAAAGTTTTGCAAGAAGCCATCTCGAAATTATCAAGAATCAGCATGCAAAATTTCAGGAAAATTGGCTTAGTAGTTTTCGCGGTTATCGATTACAACAGTTATAGCAACTTTGCTTTATATATTAGTAAGAAAAATATTTATACATATACATGTGTGTATGTACGAATGTGTATTTAAGTGTCAATTAATCTTTAATTTAAAGTAATATGGTGCAGATATTTTTATTTTTCTATGTATAATCATATGTCCTTTTTTTATTATAAATCAAAAGGCGTTGTAAAGATGAACACATCAGAATTCTTAAGTTTTAATGCTTGTCAAATTCACAGAAGAGAGAGAA
>NW_019379532.1:767412-786538 GCF_000648655.2 Copidosoma floridanum | reverse complement strand
TAATAACTTATAATTATAATATTAGTGGTAGTAGTAATAATAATAATAATTATAAAATAAATAATAATAATAATTATAATAATAATAAGAACGATAACAACAATAATAATAATAATCATAAAAGACTATGTTCGTGTGAAACTTGGCTCAACCAAGTCCAAAATCATAGGCAGTACCATATTAGCTAACGAGTAAGAAGCCACTGTTATTAACTGACACCAAATTTTAACAAAACTTTTATTAACTGTATTTTATGTAAATTAATACAATTATGCTGCATTTTTCAAAACTGGGTGAAGTACTGAAGATTTCGTGATAATCAAAAATTATTTGTGAAAATTTCATATAATTTCCAAAATTGTCGATCCTTTAAAAATATTATATTTTTGATAATGATCCTCATTTTTTTTAATTTTCTTGAGGTCTCTTCAATCCTCTTGAATAATTTTTGTTAATTCCTTGTCCTCATGAACCTCATAGTTTACAACACGTATATTTCTATCTTAGTTAACTTTGTAGTCCTTTCTAATATGTACCAGTCCTCTTTAGTACTCATAAGGATAAATACTAGAAGAATTAGAGGGTCTAGTCTCTCAAGATTTTTTTGGTGAGTTATCCAAAAAATGTTATAAAAAACGCTTTTAAAATAAAAAATTGTAATTTTAAGAAACAAATTAACGTTAATTAATACTTTTAATATTTTTTAATTTGAAGTAATGATTTTGTTTTCTATACTTATAGTGCAATAACTAAAAAATTTTTTTGGTCTAAGTAAAACTTAATGCGTGAGAAATAATAAAATAGAAGTGTGAGTTATTTAACGTTATATTTTACTAAAAAATAAGAGTTCATTTTAATTCCGTGCAAAAATTGAGTTTGATACCAAAAAAGAGGACGCCATTTAAAAGTGCTTGTTAACTGAGCTACCAATGCATGGAACATTAAAGGACTATATGGTACTTATGTTTACAGTAAAGTTTAAAAATAAACTTATATCTTATTGCCGTATAGCAATAAAGCTTATTGCTTTATATGTATGTATAAAAAAATTTAAGTACATAAATTGTTCACAATTACATTTTTATTGAGAGATTTATCGTTGATTAGATAACCAAAACTTATTGGGCTTTTAGTAAGAAAGTGTGAGACGAAGTACAGCTCAAATTCTAAATTAACCTCAAAAAAAACTATTCGTAATTTAAAAAAAAAAGAGCTTTTAGCACACAGGGTTAATTGGATGCATTGGGTAAAGGTATTTTAACATTAGTGGATATTATTGTTTATTACAAAAAAAGACTTAAGATTACTCAGTCATTCTGTTAAATGCATTTGCTTTTTTAAAAATAATATCACTAATTTTAAAGGTAAGCACTTAAACACACTAGGTCTTTGGGGTGATGGCGTTCATGTTTAAATGAATATAATTAGAGAAGTGGATTTGGCTAAGTAGTCAGCATACTTAATTATGATACAAGGCTGTTCTAGGGACAATGAATTCAGTTCCTGGTGAGTACAGATTTTTTTCACCTCATTTTTACCTAAAAAAGTTCCAATGAATCTCTGGCTGTCTTGGGACCAGTTTTTCCGCGAAATTTTTCTTAAGAGTGATTCCAGAGATTTTTTTTGCCCCACAGGTTCTTCAGCATGGGCGAACTCAAAATAGTGATTAGGCTATAAGTAGGGATTACTGGTTTAAATTCCAGGAGCCAGGCAAGAATCACTGGTGTTACCAGCTAGGATTGGTCCCTGAAATATGAAGTATTCTGTGAGAAAAAGCTACACAGTGGTGAGTAGACCCGATGCATCATTGGTGCTGAGAGTTCCAGCTTAACTGGTGAGTTGCTCTATCAAAGGTATTCGCACTGTGCCCATGATAAATAGGTATGATATTTATTAAGAAATTGTTTAATTAATGCTACAATACACCGTCACACACAGGTGGTTAGTAGGTGGCCTTGATGATAAGGCCCATAGGCTAAATTGTTAATCTGTTAAGAAAATTGAAAAAAAAACTGTGAAACTGTTGTTAAACGATTATTAAAAAAAAAAAACATTGTAACACGCTGAGTCGCTTAAAAAAAAGTTTGTTATTCAATAGTCAAAATATTATTTATAAAAAAAGAGACTTCAACGCACTAGGTGATTTAAGTAAGGTGTTTCATTATTACTTAACAATATGACTTAAAAAAGAAAAAGTTTTACGTTTACTGGGTCATTGTTTATCTCATTCAGGAAAGTGAAGCAGAAAGTAAGATTATTCGTCTCTATAAGTACACAACCATAGTTATAGGTATTTAGCTAGTTGCATGTATATGTGTAGATTTGGCTTTCTCTCTTTATTAGCAATGCACAAGTTTGAATTTCTTTTTTTTTGCTTTCTTATTTTCCATCACCCCTTTCACAAGCTGAGTCTTTGAACCACTAGCCGATACAACACGTGGGCATAGTTCATCTACTGGCCACAATTGATTGGTGTTCAAATCAGAGCCAAAATTATGGCACACTCTTTAGCATAGACACTGGCAATCTCCCTATGTCTGAAAATATACAGATGCATAGTTAAGAACACTCCTAATATTACTACGGTTTTTGTTATTACAATAACTAATGTTTTAAATGCCTGTGTAAAAGGTCATAATTTACGTATTCATAGTTCTTTTTATAGATACCAAACACATTTAGCTTGCCCAACTTATTACTCTAAAATAAAGTATGTTTTTCATAAGAAAACTTTTTTTTGTTATAGACTTTTGCAGTCAAGCTGTTAAAATTATTAAATACTAAGCAGTAAAAGATATACAATTTATAAATGATAGTTTTATTTAAACAAGTCTGGCTCAATTTAAGATGTTTTATGTTTTTTATGTTTGAAGGTTACCTTTTTTTACTAAACTCCTTGAAAAATGTGAGACTGTTCCTAAAAATAAAATATGAAGATTGTAAGCACCTCTTGGTCATGGTTTCATAATGATATCTTTATCATTCACATGAAACTTCAGTATTTATTGACGAAAGATAATTGTATGGTGACTTTCTAATATAATAACAAGGTAAAACATCTTGCTTGTAGCCTGATATTTTGTTAAATTTATGTTTATTTTAAATGTTGATATAACATTTATAAGTTAATTATTTTATTAATTTCGTTATTAGTTTTTTCATGCACTAATAATTGTTTAACTACTGCAGTGTAACTGAATCAACTTTTCTACTGTCTTTAATTGACATTAACTATTATAATAATTCTGTATTTCTGGCTAACTTCCAATATTTTTATTGTCCAACACTATAATTTGTTGAAGTATACAGCTTACAAAATTTTTTAGCAGAAAAAGAATATTTACATAGATGGATACCTTAAAATGGTTTTATTTGTCGGCACCAGAACATTTGATTGTTTCGATTTGATACAGATGTTGGGTAAAATTAAGCAAATTTTCAACTGCAGTGAGCTAACACGTAATAATAAGTCATTTTTATGTAAAGTAATTTTTCTTTGACTGCTAAATAATAAAAGTAATCATGAACAGTGAGGTAGATTGTGTCCTTCTATGTGTTAGCAGAATCCTTTGCCTCCATAGAATAATAAAATTATAAAAATGATAAAAAAACTAATTTTTTCATTGTCTTTTCTTAAATATGTATGCTTTCGTGAAACAATAGGTGAAGGACTAGATCATGCTAACAAATTGGTCGTCAGTCAGCACTAGCAGTATGGTTTTCATGCTAAATACTTATTTAAAGTATTAATAATTTATTTACATAAACTAAGATTGTAATTTATTCATCAGTGCCAAGCTTAGTCTCATTCTAAAAGTTGCTAAAGACGACTATAACAAAAAATAAATGTGATCCATTTTATAATTATATCGTTGTTGTATTATTATTTAATTAAGATGAAAAAAAAATTGGGAGTTAAGATAAAAAGTGAGTGACGCTGAAAATTAGGAATGCACTAAAAAAAGATATGTTTGGTCTCTTATATACTTATAATATCCTTAAAAGTTTGGAGTGTGCTGTCTGTACATCGAGTATGGAAAACGGATAAAAGAGGTTCCAACAGCAATTAACAATGTTAAATGGTGCGGAAACAACATAACATTTCTTTTCAGAACATTTTATAAGCATATACATTTTTTAAATATTGTTTCCTGGACTTATTTAAACAAAAACCTTTTTTGCCAGACTTCGAATTCAGTGGTCCAATCGTCACGATAGACAAAATCTAGATAAAACAGAGTTAGAGAGAGAGAAATAATCGAAAAAAATTTATCAACACTGCTATCAGACCAGTACAGCAATAAGAGAAGAAGCTGCATACCAAGCCAGAGGACCAATATACAGAAATACTAGGACAACTACCAATTACTGCAGCCAGGCAAATATAGACAAAAAGAGAATACGGTATACCGAGCCCAGACAGCAGCCTCAGACGGGACACAGGATACATCACTTAAATGTAGAAAACAACTGGAAAAAGCAAAGGCAGGTCAACTTTCAGGAGGATTAGAGGCCAGCTCATGAATATACACAGGATCGTCATTTTATAGACCATCATGACAGGATTCAGGTAAGTAAAATTTCATTGTTCTTATATATTGTACTCATCACCCCTGAGCAAAATACGCGCCCAAAGGAAAAATTTCTATACATCAATATTATTACTAAATCACAAAATTTAAGGACTTTGGTTGTAACTTATAGTTGCATGCACCAACGTTTACACAATATACTAGCGATAAATATACCATTCTAATTTTTTAAAATTAATTATTAAATAAAAGTAGTAGTTAACCGACAGCAAAAACGGGAAAGAGGGTATTGATCAACGCTAACTGAGAGTGCGCATGTCTATTAGTCTAACACAAAATACACCACAAAGACACCGTCTTACGATTTAACGAAGAAAAAATGTACGAACACACAAGACAAGCTACAGAAAAAGACTAGAGGTTGACTTTACGAGTGACGTAAAAACAAACGATACACCGGGAGGAGGACTACAGAAAGTCAAGATGGGCACGAATATGCACGAAATGGGACTGAATAACGCAGACGACGATGTGATACAAATGAATCTAAAAAATGATCCAGAAGTACGGCCATAATGGCAGAAGGCCAGCAAAGAACAAAAACTTCTTATAATGAAATTTTTAAGAAAATAAACGCCAAACATAAGACGCGGACAGTTATTTTATGGACAAAACATAAGTGATAACGAAACTAATGAGCCACTTCATACGGAACACATAGACCCTTTTTATTTGAAAAATCAACTCCCCATGCTGAGCACAAAAATCCAATGACTAATATGAGTTGACCATTCACTGATCAACCTAGCGCCAAAGCGCAAGTTAAACATTACACAGACCTACATGATTTCATATGAGATACAGCTACACAGGCTGAACGACATTATACGAATCAAACAGCACCTACATTTACACAACCAAGACACCCACTGTCACGACAGACTTGCAGAAAGGCTGCACTGCGTCCAACATAAATGTAAATTCCGAAAGATCAAGGCAAACAAGTAATCCGAAATGATAGCGTTACTAGTATGGCAAGTAACGACAATAATAATTATAATCAAAATACTATGGAACAACTTCATCCTGCAGAAGAATTTACTTAAACGTCCAAGACCATCTTACAGTTACCCTGCATTTTACAGGAAATTTTTATGACGAACGCCCAATTCAGAACACGTTTTCGTCATTTAGTCACTTAGCAAGGAACGTACCAATATTGGGTGGCGATCCACTTAAGTAATCTCTTTTTCAACAAATAGTAAAAATAATATCGTAGACTGTAGGCCCTTCGTATAAAAAATTGTGCATAGGTTCACTGGCAAACAAATTTAAAGATAAGGCAATCAAATTTGCACAACTCAAAGAAAACTATTATCGCGCATTGTCAAACACAGGCTGCTACGCAGAGGAAACCCAAGCCACAAAATCATTAGGGGTACCAACTAGCGTGGAATAGTGAGGTAGTGAAAAGAGCAGAAAAAGAGAAATGGAGGAATGCGGAAAGCTAGAGAGGTGATTGGAGAAACAGTAGGAGCAGAAGCACCTTGTGTTGGCGATGAAAGTGAAAGACAAATGGAAAATAATGGGGGGGGGGTACATAAACCAAGAAAAAGTAGGACGAAAGACAGACAGAGGCCCAATTTGCAATTTAAAGTCAATACTTGATGAATCAACCAATCAATTGTGAGCAAAGGCCTCAATCAAGGTTGAAAAGAAAGGCATTAGGGGGAAAAAGGGTATAAGAATCGATGTATAAGAAAGTGACAATATACCGATAGTGATGAAAGGTGAAGAAGACTCGAAGACTCGAGTATCGGGGACTCAATGCGTAGAACCCTGCAAACAGCCAAGAATGGTTGGTGTCCCTAGAGACAGAAGCTATCTATTTTATTGCCTAATACTTCTGTACGGGTTGGCTCAATAAACAAATAAACTTAAAAAATTACTACGCAAGTCAGAAAAGATAAACAAATGTAAAGACCTAAAAAACGCCAATCAAATACTTAATACCAGCCATGAATTTGGTGACTGTGAATGCACTTTCATATTTTTGCCATAGTATAAAGCAAATTTTTGCATACACCTGTAGGTGTCACCCAATACGGTAATATACCAATACTTTATGGGGGGAAAG
The DNA here is from genome assembly GCF_000648655.2 of Copidosoma floridanum. Next base: position 779,869 of record NW_019379532.1, on the reverse strand, counting down.
ATGCAATATTTAAGTGCATGCATCTTGAAAGCCAACATTACCAAGTTATTGTCAAGGACGCCGGTAGTGTTTTCTCACCCAAAGCTAATAATGAAAATCGAGAAAACGACCCCAATAAACAGAAACTTCCGGATAATATAAAAAAAAATCTTGAAGAAGATAGTAACGACCAAGCTATTTTCAAGCTATACAAAGAAAATAGAGAGGAGAACCAGTGGAATATGGAAAGCAAGGAAAAGATTAGGAAAGAACAAGAAAGTAACGAGACAAACAGAAAAAACATAAGGCCCTGACCTGAACCACCACCACTACCAGACACTTAAAGCAAGTGCAAGCCAAAAAGTGATGACACTACAACGACAATAGTGCTGGTTGTAGAAATAGAAATAATACTAATACTATTAATAATAACAAAAATAATNTTTATTCTCGCACTGTAAAATTCACGAAACATACTTCTTTAAAGTCGGTTGAAAAATAATTTTTCATTAAAAATAAGCTTATTAAAAAAAAATCAACAAATAAAAAAAAATTCCAAGAATAACTTTTACATTACGTTTTATTAAGTTTAATAATAATAATAGTAATAAGAATAAGAATATCCATAATAGTAATAATAATGACAGAAGTTATACAGAGTAAAAAATAACAAAGCTGAAATACCAGTATAGTATTGTATAGAAAGACAAGATACACAGAAATATACGTGTATAAACATATAAAAACAAGTGTTGTTTTTTTTAATTCACGGCCCTCTGACGAACTGCGAGTGAACAACGAATAATAAGTAGAAGAAAAATAAAACAACTAATAACTGTAAGTATCAACTAATCAACAGACATTTAGGCAATTAATCACCTCCCCCCCTTCCTGAAGAAACCAAATTTTCTTTTTCACAGCCCTTGGACTCGCTACGAAAGAACACATATCGAAAAAAGCAGGTGAATAAACAATAACGTCCAAAAGAAAAAAAGAAAAAAATGGAAATACATATGTAAGAATTACAACAATAACATACAAACAATTTGAGAACCCAATATAGGGCATATAAGATGCGCGCATGGCATTCTCTAACGAAAAATTTGACAAAAAATTTAAAATTATAAGAATAATGTGGATACTAACAGTAATAGTAACAATAAAAGTAACAATAATAATAAGATAGTAAGCAGGTAGCATTACCAAAACAAAAGCGAGGTGCTACAATCAACGAAAAATTAAATTACACGTATAAACATGACAAAAATTAGGCTGTAAGCATGGACTATGCAGGGTTGAACAGACAAACAAAAATCAATTAAAAGGCAGAGAGGAGTTTGAAAAGACAATAGACAAGATTTAGGTAACACAAACTTACTGTCCGTTAATACTGGATACTGCGATACCCTAAAACACATCCACGGTATTTAATAATTACCCCTGCCTTCCTCAAGGATAACCTAAAAACACCTTACTATCCCCAACAATTCCACAAAGATCCTTTCCTAGCCATGGACCTGGAGCAATTCAAAGCGATTCTCGTAACCTGATGGAGGCCCACGGACTGCATAATGGACTCCTTTAGTTGACGCTAGTATCCGGGAGAAGACAAAACACAAAACAAGCAACCCATTGAAATCTGGAAAAAAAAGAAAAAAACGAACGCAACGGATAAGCCAGATGCTAGCATGGCGTTAGAGAAAGAATCAGACATGCTGTCAAAGACAACAACAACAACTTGAAGAAATTATGGTGGCAGCAAGCCACCAGGAGAATGAAAACAAAAGAAGAACTGGTTGAGTAGCAACACATGTGGGTAAACATAGTGGCTAGGGCATGCAAAATAAAGCGTACAAATCGATCAAAAGCTGCAATACAAGCTAGAGAAAAGTGAGAGAAGAAAGCGGAAAACAATAACTGCAATGAATAGGCACCAGCACCGTCAAATCATCGAAATCAATAAGGCTGCATTATACTTCCCTTTCCATGCATGACATACAAGAACGGTAACATATTTCATTTTATTACTTTTTTTTCTTTAATTTCTTTTCAATGCCCTTCGTTTTTTTATTTTTTTAAACTTTATTTACTGTATTCTTATTTCATTACCTTTTCCAATTTTTTTTCATTTTTTTTTATTTTTTAACGTCTTTTCTGATTTCATTCCCTTTTTTTTAAGTTCATTTTTAAATTATTTCTCATATTCTTCATTTCATTCTTCTTATCATTATATATTCATTTATTTTATTATTTTTTCATTGAATTTTTTTATTTTAATTAAATACCTTTCTTTTACTTCTTATTTTTAATAGTTCATCATGGCATTTCGTTCAAAAATTTTTTCATTTAATTTCTGTATATAAATTGTTTTTGATTATTTTTTTTCTTACTCATTTTCTTGCAATTGGATTGCCAATTTATATAGTTTTTGTTTTATTTTTATATAATTATTAAATGACATTTTGCCATTATTTGTTAATTAAATTTTAAATTAGTGCCTCTGAAAACCATTTAAATGATACGTGACTCAAAATATACAAATATAATGATCTTACATCATTTATTTATTATTGATGTAATCAATTACTATATTTCTACGATTATGTGACATTGTTACAAAATTTGTTGGTCAAATTCGAAATAAGCACCCTTAAAAACCATTGATACGTTTTGCATTTTTATTGTATATGATTATTTTGATATTTTATTTATTTATCAAATAATTTATTTACAACAGTAATTATTAGAACTATTTCAATGCCAAAAAAACATCGAGCTTAAAAAAAATTGGTCAGTGTTTTATGCATCAAATACTAATATTTAATGCGCCAGAACGCACCTTATTCAATTTAATCTACATAACCATATTAATTTTAATTAAATTTTTTGTTTTTTTTTAATTTATTGTTTAGAAAAAAGATTTTTCTTCAGGAAGAAGAGACTTCTAGTAAACGACTTCAGTTTTATGGAGATCTGTCGTTTTTAAAGTTCCAGCTTCCTCAGCACGTGACATAAAACATTTAATCATTGATAAATTTTTTTGGATTATTTATTAAAACAAAGTTTTTTATCAGTAAATGCATATAAAAAAATCTGGAAACAAATTCTTTGTATAAGGGAAACATGCAAACACAAATAAAAATGTACACACATAAAAAACAGTGAAATAAACCAGTAGAAGAAATAGGTACAGGGTGCTTAAAACCACCCTCTTTCCTTCTACCAGAAATATTATACAACACGAAGAATATGCCACAGACACCACTGCATTAAAGACATACAGATTGAGAAGAAAATCGCTGCCAAGGACGTCGGCGTTGCGGCCTTGGACATATTAAGTACTATAGCATGTAGCTATGCATACGGGCACCTTCACTGGTTTAGGCTCAAAAGGTAGGATGATAAAAAAGAGGAGAAATGGGAAAGGAGAGATTGGAGCAATAGAAAAGAACATGGAGATCAGTTAGGGACACGAGAGTGGAATGACCGGGCCATGCGATTAGGATGCATGCGCAACCACCCTCGAATATAAGTAATTCAAACAAAGGAGAACTAAACTAAAAGTTGGACTACTATTTATTCTCGCACTGTAAAATTCACGAAACATACTTCTTTAAAGTCGGTTGAAAAATAATTTTTCATTAAAAATAAGCTTATTAAAAAAAAATCAACAGAAATATACGTGTATAAACATATAAAAACAANGATGCATGCGCAACCACCCTCGAATATAAGTAATTCAAACAAAGGAGAACTAAACTAAAAGTTGGACTACTATTTATTCTCGCACTGTAAAATTCACGAAACATACTTCTTTAAAGTCGGTTGAAAAATAATTTTTCATTAAAAATAAGCTTATTAAAAAAAAATCAACAAATAAAAAAAAATTCCAAGAATAACTTTTACATTACGTTTTATTAAGTTTAAATTATGATCTCCTTAAAAAACTATGTTAAATTATGAAGTTAAATAATTTTTTTTAAAAATCGGGTGGTAAAAATGTTTCAATAGCTTATACTGATACTTAATGTTTAAAAAAAAAAAAAAAAAACGTAATTTAAATTCAGTATAACCTTACATTTTGTATTTTTTTTTAAACCTTCTTAAAGAACACACAATTATGCTTTCATATCTTAAAAAACGTTGGGACATTGATTGACTGCATCGAAGGGACAATTTAATTAGTTATACATCAATTAGTTTTCAAGCCACTTTGAAATGTCAGACATAGTGACATCAATAACTATTATGAACGTAAGGCTTCACGGTATTATTGATGATTACAAGCAACTCTAAGTAAGTTTACGTTGTTTAATTGCAGTCAAGAAACTTTCTAAGGTCTCTATCTTTTGGGTGATGTGATAGGACTAATGTTTTTTTTTTGTTTTTACAAAACGCATTATAAAACGGAGTGTGTCATTCAAAACACACCACAAAAAAAGGAATGTAATAAGCAATTGAAAGATGTATGAATTAACAACGTGAACTAGAGTTTGTACATGAAAAATGAATGAGTTGTAAGTAATGAATGTTCATAAACGTAATAATTCATGTGTGTTCTAGAAACCAAAAAAAACATATACTGTGAATATACAGGCTCAGTATTGTGCTTTGTATATTGACATAATGATGACAAAAAAATTTTTTTTTCAAATAGTACACAGGCGCACACATGACAATCGCTATTTTTAGTCTACATATGTATCTTTTTGTTGGTAGTTATGCGTTTTTTAATTCCAAGGGATATGTTTCGGAAAAAAAAAAGTATGTATTTTACACAATGTTCGACACATTTATCATAATTTCTCCGAATACGCTACAATTTTTCTAAAATTTTTCATTTTTACATAAAGAAATATCTAAAATACTAAGATTTAAGATCACATTTTCACGTTACTCAATACCTCACCATTAGTGTGCTGTAAAGTTTTTATTTCTTCAAGAAAATCTGTTAAAATCGTTTTTTTGGTCTACCTTCATTCTTATTAAGATATGGCATTTTAAATGATGTATGTATTTTCGATGTATATCAATAGAATTATTGGTTCGTTGATATTCAGACCCACACCAAACAATTGGTGGCTTATATTACAACAAGTTTGAATAAGACATCTCGATACAAAGCTTAAAGCGTAATACAAATTGAAAGTTAATTAGACTTAAGAGTTGAACAATTCAATGTATCTGAAACTAACAGTAACATAAATAATGCGATTTATAAAGATAGTTTTGGACCCATCCTGTGATTTGTATAAAAGTCATCAAGAACTTCAACTAAAGTATAAGAAAGATTTTATATGAACAGTATTAAAAAAAAATATATGACGCAAGTAAGCTAATTATCAGTAAAATATATAACAAAGAAAGTTCATTTAAAATACATAAAAAAAGCTTAAGATAATCAATAACTCAATACTTTACAGCATTAAATTTAGACATACTTGTGCTCCAAATTCAATCCTTACTAGATTGTAAAGAATCTTCTTTTTACAAAATTCAACCATTTTTTGTTTAAATTTTTCGGAACTTGGTCTACTCAGCCAACGCAAATTTTACGTTTCTATAAAATGATAACTATCATCCCTACCTCTTACCCTGGTTAATATATATCTATATTTAGTTTGTATCAATATTTGTCAATGATTATTCGAGATGAACGACTGCATGACCTATGGTTCCTAAGAGTGACATAGGCAAACATTTCAAACGTTTTATTAATACCAAATGGAACAACTTTGGATTTGATGCTAAAGTATGGTACTCACGCTCGGGCCAGGTCATTGAACTTACAGGCAGGTACACCTTAGAAGTTCTGGATAATTTAGGAAATGAGTCACAGTTAACAAGTCCCGATACCTAACAACACAACGGAAGTTCTAAAAGATTTAAGTTAAACTGTACAAAGACGAATTTGATCCATAATGTATGATTTTAGCTTGCCAGAAAATGTGTTAAATTTGGAGGTCTGAAATAAAATGTTTAATTCCAAAAAAACTAAATCATCTGTTCACTTTAAATCCAACTTGATTTACAAGATTTTGATTACGAAATAACAAATGTTATTCGTGAAGACTTATCTGTTTCTAAATCTGATGAGACATGTTATACCCTGCTGGCCAAAATAAATAAGGGTCCCTCTTCATACGCAGAGACTATGGCAGCTCAGTCAAACATGACTAAAATCAAGTACTGCAACGTGACTGGAGGAGGATCAGCGCTCACAACACGCTCACCTCCAACAACACATTGAAATTACGCTTAGATTTAATTAATCTATACACATTGTCTTTAGATCTTTAGTCTATCTCACCTTCAAAGCCCACTTCTTAGTCTATCTTGCTGACTTTCAACATTTTTCGTACTCCAATGCTCGATTTACATCTGAGATAAATCACATGTCCACTGATTGGCACGCATCACAAAAAAGGAGGGATTAAGAAGAAGTCTAAAGGTACCACAACTGGGAAAATTAGGTCAGTTTATTCCATTCTCTACAAATTAACATAAATCATGTCAAAGAGTGAGTTCTAATTATCAAAATAACTCATTTTTAATTTTTGCTGTTTAAGTATTGCATTTAAATTTTGAAGCTTGTTTCTTCCACATCATTATGTTCACATTCTTGCATTTATCTTATATTTGCATCATGGTTTTCTTACTTTATAATTAATATCAATTAGTTGCGATTGTTAAATGGATGAAATCATCAAGGTGATAAAAGACCTATGTGCCATGATTCAATAGCTTTCACTGACTGTCGATTGTGGTAGAAAGTTATTCAAGAAGAATTAAAACTTACATCTAAAAATAAAGCTAAAAAGGCTGTAGATAGGCCAAAAAAATCGATTATTTATATAAAAACCAGACATTCTCACCTCTAGATTTGTATTCAAGAAAGAATTTGATAAAGATGGAAATAAACAATATTAAGCTTAATTCGTTGTTCATGCTTATGATCTTTAAGGAAAACGTACATCAGTGTCTCACTTGGCATTGGTTAGAGCAGTAATAACCATAATAATTAATATAACTTCGAAAAACCAACATCTATTAATTACAAAATCTTTGTATGGGCTAAAGATAAGTCCCAGAAGATGCAACAAGAACTTTACTAAAGCTGCTATAAAAATTGTTCTGACTGTTTCTTCCTCAAAACCATATTTATTTATCTGGAGAGAAAGCTAAAAATTACAGATACTCCTTTTATATGTCAATAATATAATAATAACCAGCAACAATTCTATCGAACTGACCAATGTGAGAATAAAAAGTGTAAGGACAATTAAAAAAAATGATCTTGAGGAAGAAAAACGATTTTTTGGTAATATCATAAATTATAATCTAGACAAAACATAAACAACTGTGTTTTGAACTAAAATCATTAATAAGATCTTAAACAAATTTAAAATGGATAAAGAGTATGCCAAACGTTTACCTGTAATATTAAATCAAGTACCTGTCATTCGACAAAGACATGATTGTGGAGAACCAAATAAAAATAGTGAGCTGCCTTCTGAAATGCCATCAGTAGCCTTCTGTAAACAGCCAATACTAGCCACCCGGTCATTCCATACCCTATTGATGTATTGACGCTTTGTCAGTTAAATCTTTCAACGTACGATTGGGAATGGATTAAAAAAGTTTTAAAATATCTTAAGGGCATTCTCAATTAAGGCTTATACTATAGATCTCCAACTGACCATTTAGAGGTTCATTTAGATAAAATTTTTGCTAACTGCAAATATTCGCCAACAATATGACGTTATGTACATAAATTATCTGGAGATTTAATCACTTCGACAACTCATTAGCAAAGGTACGTATCTTCATTCATATGTCAGAGTAATACATAGAAAATACATAGAGAAAATACATAGCTATGTCAAAAGTTGTCAGGAACTTAGAGCTCTTAACAGTTCGATCAATTTAATATTGAATAAACCATTGACTCCTCTGACTCTAAAATGTAATAACAGAGCTGCCATAGCAAGTAAAAGAACAGAAGTTGGCGGTAAACTAAGGCATATAACCGAAACTAAAGAACTTTACGTAAAAAACGTTAGAGCAATAAATTTAACTGAAATTCAATGGCTTGTAGAAAAAATAAACTTGCTAGCGTATTTACACAACCCTTATCATTCGATCTGCATACCAAACTCTGGCACATACTGTTCAATAAGTTCTTATTTAATAATAAGTAAATAGACTTTCAGCTTTAAATTGCAAAACCATTGAATTTTACTCGAGTTATGATATATATATATATATATGTACATATACTAAAGGTAATTTAANATTTTTTTATACATTAACGAATCAGACGATCGTCGCGGAACTTGGTATGCATTAAACTCATAACATTATCTGTGACATATAAAAAAATTGGCGAAATTCACTGGGCCAATTTTCTTAAAACTGAGTTTTAATCAGTTTTCCCATAAGCGACCGTGTTAAAATGACTGAGCTTTGAAATTGAATATCTCGAAAACAAAAGAGACGAATCTTTTAAAATTTGAACTGGTTTATTGCAACAACAACAAGAACGTCTGGTCAAAATTTCAGAAAAATTCACTGGAAAATTCTATCTCTACCGAACGTCCTTAAGTATTTGAAATATATTGCAGAAGGCAGATCTGCAATATCTTGTCCGAACAAGAAAAAATACATAACAACTTTATTGAGTTAAAATAACAGACAAATCTGTGGAATGATCCCTCATTGCGAGGGGTGCTGGAACAGTAACATTGTTCCGAATATAGCGGGGGGCTACGAGGAGTGGTGAAGTGGTGGCAAGGGGCACTGAAAAATAACCTAGGGCTACGGGGGGGTGTCACAAAAAAATAACTGAGATTTCTAATGAGTTAAAATAAAGGTAAAGTTAACGTAATTTTTCCTTAGATTGTGGGGGCTTTGAAAAATGTGCGGGGCTAGGGTAGCTCTGATTATTTTATTGAGTTAAAATAACATTGATAGCAATCAAATTTTCCTTTATTCTGTGGAGGGCGTTAGGAGGGTGGCACAGAAAATGGTGGGGGGAACTAGTTTGGAAAGCCCCACCCTGAAATTAAATAGTGATTTTTAATAGATCAAGATAGCATTCTATCAGTTTTTTTGTTGTTTTTGTAAAGTTAAATGTTTGTTTGCCTGTCCTTTTCTACTCAGGCCTCCACCAACGCCTTCTGCCAGCCTTCAACTATACTTTCTTATTCAATAAAACAATAACCCGATGACCCAGTAAACTCCCCTCCAAATTTGAAAGAACTTTCTTTATCCACTCTTCAACCACATCTCTAAATAAGACATAATTATGTACGTTGTCATATTATTTTTAATTGAGTTATGTCTCACCCTCCTCTCTAAGCTCTCTCTACGTATTTTAAGAAATCTCTCTTAGCTCTCTTAAACTTTTGAAACGCATTGTCTTAGCAACACTAAGATATTCGTCTGAGCCCTCTTGAGCCATTATACTTCATTTTATTAATGATTATATTATCCATACATGAATACCATGTTTCATAGTATTTTCATGCTTAATCAAAGAACAACAAAAAATCTTATAAAATATTTAAACCATAAATTTTACTTCTAACTCTATTGGTCACGAAGTAATAAAAATAATTTTTTTCTTGCTGACAAAATATTTTAAATTTTTTGATAAAGCTTAGCCTTCGTCTTTATCCTCGATGATTTGCAACGTACAAAAAAAAGTGTATGCAATGAAAACTTTATATTTTTTAAAAACTACATATATATATGTATATGTATATATATTTATACATATATGTACATATATAGCTTTAATACATATGTATTAATGTTTTTATACAATGTTTTTATAAAAAAATTATAATTTTTTAAATAAAGTAATTATCAACGGAAATTTTTTTTTATCAACGATATTAAAAAAAATCATCTGAAGTTAGTAAGACATATCAATTTAAAGTAAAACATTATTTAAAAAATTTTTATTGTGAATAACTGTTCCTTATGTATCTTTTTTATCAAAATCACTAGAAAATCCAGTTATCTCTGAAGTCAACAAAAGTCGGAAGTACTTACAATTGGGAAAAAAAAAATTTATAAGCTAATGTAATAAAGTTGAATTTTAATTTTTAACACAATGATCTACAAATTTAACTATATTATTTATACATATTCAACAATTTCTTATTGTTTTGAGATCTACTTATCTCTCAAAAATTTTAATATTTCTCAAACACTTCTAAATGTGATGAATATCAGATAGTAAGCTTTAAAAACGTTATATTTGACATCCAAGAGGATATGAAAGTATTATTATTATTAGTAAATGCAACATTTTTCATAATAAATTTTAAAGACGCACATTTAAATCGTTATCTTATCTCTTATCAGCAAAATTGAAAATCTTATTTTTGTACATGGAAAACTATTTTGTAGAAGAAGATTTACCGAGACACAAAAAAAAAATTCTTAAAATATATAATTGTAACTTTTTTTTGTGAGAAAAAGTAATTCATAGTGATATCAACACCTTATAAATGATACAAAGAATGTTATGATTCTCCCATTACAAGATTTTAAAATTGCTGCAACTTATAGTTTTTGTTGTAAATTACTGTAAAAATTTAGTTGGCACCATTGTGGCTGATATTGATGTGTCAGGGTTAACTTTCTTTCAAGGTCAATTATCGAGTAAGAAACCAATATTAATCTTGGCGTATATTGCACTTTTCTGTCACATCTTTTTATTTTCCATCTGTTGGTCAAGGTGGTTGATACATGAAATTTACCTATCAACACTCTTTATGTACCTATATCGTCACCACAATAAAATAAAACAAACATTTTATTTCTTCATGAATCATGAGATTTCTCAATTCAAGTGATACGGATGGCTGGTTTTATTTTTCAAGCATCTTTGTTAATCTGATTCTGGTCTAATAGCAATGGTAGATTATGGTAATGTCACATAAACAGGTTGTGCTACTCTCGACGTGTTCAAACTATAACACAAATTTTACTGCCAGAGAGTACAACCATAATTTTTTTATTTTCACTAATTATTTTAATAGTCTTACCTCTACCTTATGTAAAGACTTGTTAGAATTCTATATTGGAATAATAAAGTGAAATAGAAAGAACATTTCAGAATTTTTTCTGGATTAGTATATCTCTTTGGATATTTTCTGAGATTAGAAGCCAGAAAAAAATATCTTAAAAACTCATTAAAAAAAATTTTGACTTGTGCAAAAAGTGACTTATGCAATGCTTTTTAAGAAAAGTACACCAATAACTATTTAGCAGCTATTTGGACTTTCTACATAAGTACGATTTTTTCCTTAAAACAATCTTTTTTTACCCAATAATGTCCCCATGAGACACCAGTTACCAACATGTATAAACAAGTAGGGCACCAGTTTCCTGTGCTCACTGTTGGGATAACCTTGACAATTATTTATTATTCCCAGCACTTCTGAATAACATAACATTTATTGACGCAGAAAATGGAATTGTAATGTTTTATAATATTCTAGCTCACGAAAAATACTATGCCAAGAAATCGTTTCCATGTACCTCCTATTTTTATAACTTTTCTAGGTCATGATATTCATTTATAATTGTATAAAGAGCATTCTTTAATTCTGTATGTTTGTAAATATGATAATATAATGTTAAAAAATACACTGCCATTCGATTTTCTTCCACGTTAAATGATATACTTTGTATGAAAAATTCTTTTCATCTCTATAAAATTCTTTGTCCATGTAGATTGGGTTAGCTAGTTCTGCCAACTAACCTAAAGAAAAATTAAAAGAAAAAGAATGAAACATAACCTTATTTTGCATGTGTCAGTAAGTGGTCAGGAGGTGGTTATAGGGATTTATAGGGAATATCCTATACAAACAGTGACATAATATATAAATATATTAGTAGAGCTTCATTAGTGCTTTACGCGCGAGCCCCCAAATACTTTTTATCCCGAAATAAATGTTGTGTGATTTAATGTAACTACATTATTTTCGGTCCTTTATTTTAAGTCATGTTACTACTTACTTTAGAACATAACATTTATTGCATCCAAATTCTTTTATTACAAGAAATAAAATTTTTGGAACAGAAGTTAAGCTTAAAAGTTTTGTCAAAATTTATGATATTTTTGTTACAGTATAATATAAACGCTTAAGTTTTTTGTATAATATGGAAAATTATTGAAATAATTTGAATTCCACACGTTTCTTCTAGTAATCATGAAAGTGGGCACTATTACTTATGACAACATTATCACATAGGAATCAAGTTACAACTTCTAAGTATTATAAACAGAAGTTATTTGTATTAACAAAAAAAATTTACAGATAATATAAGGAATAAAATTTCTATTAAAAAAAAAATTGTAGTGTTACGAAAAGTAAGATGATTAAAATAATAATATTGTGGGAAACAAAACGTGTTAACAAAAAAAACAGGTCCAAATTAACATGTTTAACACAAAACA
>NW_019379532.1:635912-727823 GCF_000648655.2 Copidosoma floridanum | reverse complement strand
GTATTTATAATTTACATTAAGCGATACAAAAAGTTGTGAAGGGGTTGGTAAGGAATCTATAAAGGGAAAAATCGCTCTACACGCGGTTTTCGGGAAATGCCACCGTTACATATCATACTGTATGTATCTTCCTATATTATATAGTGTAAGAGTTAGAACGAGGTTTTACTTCCCCCCTTCCCACTTTTATTGGTGTGGAAGAAGACCCTCTTTAATACTATTTAAATATTCTGTGAAGAAATTAATATAAATGTTATCGTCTGAATTATCTACTTCCTTGTGAGTTGCTTCATCAATACTATAATACGTTACTAATGTTTCTACAATATTATTTAAAATTTTTTTGTTAAAAAATGTGTGTATTCATTGTAAAATGTTAATATAGCTTTAATTTAAAAAAAATTATCATTATTATTAAAAATTTGAGAACAAACATCATTTGTTTTCCATGTCTGAAAAATTCTAAAGGTCTCAATTTTGCCTCCTAAAATATCCAGTAGCAATGAAGAAAATTTTTTATCAATGGAACGTATATTATTTTTTAGATAAAAAATATCTCACCAAGGGCAAAAAATTAAAAAACTTTATGGTTCCCTGAATTATAATAATTTTGCTTCCGTTTTTTACTACTCTGAGAAATTGACGAAAGTCTCTACCTAAAATTATTATTTTTTTTCCAAAAGATTTATTTCTACTAGATTAATCTTTTTCAGTCCAATCAATGATTTCTAACTTTCTTTTCGGTATCATAGAAGCTTCATCCCAATTCTATAGTGCTTATGTCTAAAGGAAGTCTGAAAGCTCTGTGAGTGGTCATTCCTTTTGGAAGCAGAATAGAAGCAATATCTGTTCAAGCTATAGTAAGAAAGTTTTATGTAGATGTAAAAGGAAGACTTTTTTTTTTGTTGCAATTTGGGAGTCTAATTCAGTGTCATATTTTTGTTGAGACATTTTGTAACTTTTAAAAACGAATTTAACGAAGTAAAAGTAAAGGAAGAAAAAAATTCAAATGGGCCAAAATTACAGTTATAAAAAATTAAAAGAAAAAAACCAATCAACTAATGATACTGATAAAACAAAATCAATTTGTAATTCTGACAATATCGTTGTTTTTTAATTTTTGACGATCTTCGAAATCTTTCAATATGTTGTCGTTTTAAACATAAAAATTAAGGCTTCAGTCATAGAAAAATAAAAAATGATTGTTAAAAGTTCATGTGATCAATTATAATCAATATAACTCAAAAGACAGCTCATTTAAAAAAGGGAGCCACTAGAAAAAATAATAAAGCCCACCAAAAAAAAAGTCAAGGGTACATTACTTTTTTTAATTAAACTTTACCACTTTTATTCGAAATTAGCAGCTTGTTTTTTATATTTCCTTAAAAGCAGCCCAGTAACCATTTTTCAGCATAGAACATGTATTCCCGAGTATTTTTAAAAAATGCCGTATTCTTCCGAATTCTGTCAAATGTACTTTAACATATTTTTTTTCATATTAACAATTTATTTTATCATTCTACAAGGCTTTATAAAATATCAATGTAAAGCTTATTTTAAAAAAATTAGACTTATAACGCAACAAGGGGGGGTTGGCGCGCGGAGATTGTGCAGGGAGCAGAGCCCCACTAATATATATAAGACTGGATAATGTAATAATATAGGATCTTATTTCAGGGAACCACCGTTTTCTTATGGTGAATTCTGCGTTGCGGTATCAAGATGAATAGTTAATGGATTAATAATGTTATAATTATATAACATAAGAAAAATACTAGTTTTTTAAATAAACAAGTTTGATAGTAGTATATATCCTTGATTTATNCGCACTTTATCAATTCTTAATGTACAGTTACAGTTTTTAATATATCAGTGCTTTGCTACACTAGTAATTTTTTTCTTCTTTGTCATTCAGGATATTATTTTTAAAACTATTACTGCCATACAAGTTAGAGACTTCTTGAATAAAAATATAGAAGTTTTTTGTACAATAATTGAATTGATCGATGCAATTAAATCTGCAAACGTAAACTACCAAGCAAAATGCAATCAATTCTCAAACTATTAAGTCTATTAAATCCCACTGGACCCATAATTAAACTGTACATGCAATTTACCCCCAAATAATTGAACTAACTCCAAGATAACCATTCAAATTAAAAGAAGAACCTCGACCAAAAAACGATTGAATCTACAAGTAAAAATGAGGGGGGGGGGGTCATGAGTGTTAGAAAGGGGAATGAAGAGAAACACCCTTACACAACTATGTAATACAGGAATACATGTACGTATGTATTTTTTTGTATATTATAGTGGCATACGCCTGGGTATTTAAGGCACTCAACACTTTCGAAAGGGACAAAGGAAGGGATCAGTGGCCTCTACTGTAAGGGGGTAAAAAATTAACAAGCAATTGAGTTTGAGAACGTTGCCTATTTCTACTACGACAAACAGTGCGTGGTTAAAAAGCACATGTAAACGTCCTTTCGCACACTCTACGTCCGGTTCCTTTAATAAGGGCACTACTATGGGCACTTAGCACTTGAGAAAGGAACAAGGAAAGGGGTGGGAGGCCTCTCATTACTTGGAGGGGGGTAGGGAAAAATTAGGCAATTATGCTGCGAGAAGGTTGCCTAAACCCTCCTCGAGGAGCATTGCGTGATGAAAGAGCACATGTGAAAAATCACAGAGGTACTTGCCCGAAAAGTCGCACTGGCCGGGAATCGAACCACGGTCTCTCGCGTGCCAATCCATGACCCAGCCGACTGAGCCACCGCGCGCTCCTTTTAGATATACATGACTGTTTTATCACTATTTTGTATTTGCAAATAAACAGAAAAGTAATTGAAAAAGGCTTAACATTAAGAGCCAAGGTCATTTTAAGAGTAAACAAGATTTTATTCGTTAAGTCTGTAAGGAAACTATTAACATGTAATTCTCACCTAATTAACGGAAGGGATCATTGAAATAAAAACGTTTGTAAATTTTATTTTTGTCCTTGTGTATGTTATATGTAGTTGTGTATATATATAGAAAAGTACAGTGTGTTGTTTGCCATTCATTACCTGCAGTGCCATTCCAACCTAGTATGGGTCTGGCTCCTGGTTGAATAAGACTGTCTATAACTACGTTCATATATATATATATATATATATGTATATATGTATAAAGATATACCTACGTTCATATATATATATATGTGTATGTATATACGTATACATACATACGGATGTATGTTCATACATTTTTTATGGCTACTTAGCTACTCTAAGCTCATTTGTAACGATTTAATGAATACCTTTAATTCCATTAGAATATTAAGTTACTTTATATTATATTTGCTCTTCTAAATGACCTTTGATATAAATATACCTCATCATTAACGCACATAGTTGGTACTGTGTACATCTCATTACATAAGCCAGCTTCTTATTATTCCTGTTTTATTTTCAACCCTTTTACTCGTATAGCAAATCAGTTTCTATCTAACTTTGACTTCTAGACGAAAAATATGTTTCATAAGTGAAAACAAATAATAAGAGCATATGGTTATTGTATACATGCAATCATGAAAAATGTATTATAACATGAATTAAACAGTCACATACTTTAAATCAAAGGTTTATTTGTTTCGTCACTAAATTCTGTAATACAAATAAAATGTTTTGAGGTGAAGATAAAAGTTATGTATCTTAAATATATTTTTGTATAAAATAAATTCTAACCCAGAAGTACGAGTGCCATTAGATGGTGCTGATGCTGATGTCAAAGTTATATGAAATAAAGCAAACGACAGTAGTGTACGCTATCCTCCATTTTTAAAGTAAACAAAAAGAACTATTGTACTAAATATTAATATTTATTAACGTACATGATGTCACATGATAAAAAAGTAAATAGAAGAAAGTGTGCAATAAAATATTGTTCAACGTATGCACGCTCTGGTATATCTGTGCACCGTTTTTCAAAAGAAGAAAGCATGGTTTATTAATAGGTGGATGCAACGAAGGTCAATAGTATCTTTAAACAGAAAATAATTTGTGGATTCCATTTAAAAAAATTTTTTTAATACAGTTGAGCAAAAAAGTTCAAAATCCAAATTCTAATTTTCAACAGTTAGAATGCATAATTTTTAGACAGAAAGTCAAGAAAATTAAAAAAAGATGCAGTGCCTTCTATAAGTCTTCTAAGTGGAACTGTGTTAAACAACGGAAGCCTCATTGTTGATGATGTTAGAAGTGATGACACAGACACTACAGATGAAAGTGAATGTTTTTCAGAAATTTGTAAAGACAGCGTTATTTGTAACGACCAATCACAAAGCAATCCTGAAAAAAATTCTTGACAGTGTTGAGCAAGGCACTTACGATTGCCTCGTAAACGAACTTTGAAAGGACTTGGATATATCTGAAAAAACTATTCAAACTGTTTTCGATACAGATGATCTCTGAAATATGGCTGCAGTAACTAAGGACAGTGAATTTCAAACTATAGAAGTAATGATAAGTGTCATGAATCTTCTAAAAACTGATGATGACTTGCGGGTTTTCACTGGAATTTTTTTTACAATTCTAATCATTAGTTCAATGTGTTTAATTACCTTATGTAAAACCTGTTGATAGAAGCATTTGTTTCCTGACAGAATGAATTGTTCTAGTTTTATATAAGGTCAGATTATGTGTATTTTACAAATGCTTATAAGTGATATTTTAAGTTTCAGTTAGTACTGTTAAAAAGTACTTCTCAGAGACATTGAAGCTATTAGCCATGGTATTTTAAGGATCTATTCATCTTTCGAATAAAATAAAAATACTGAAAAATCTACTACTTTAGTTTGAAAACTTTAAAGATACTCGTTGGCTACTAGACTTTATGGAAATTGGTATGAGAAATTATAAGTGCGTGCAGTGTCGTTTAAAAATGTATTTTTACTATAAACGTAAGCAAACCATGAAGTTTCTTATTAGGACCATACCTTTGGGACTTACATGCTATGTAAGCAAGTGTTCTGGTAGAAGGGCTACAAATTCAACTTTTCGTAAACTTGTTTTTCAAGTCTTGAGAAGTTATTACAAAAAGACTTGAGGAATTATTACAAAAAGGCTTTTTTTTATTATTGTTAGCAGTATAATTAAATAACTATAGTAGAATATGACTGAAATAACTGGTAGACAAGGCACGTATTAAATCATGTATAATTGATTCATTATTTGGAACTTCTATAATTTCACATATGTGTCACAGTCTGACTCGTAGAGAAC
This sequence comes from Copidosoma floridanum, assembly GCF_000648655.2. The sequence continues at coordinate 722,562 of NW_019379532.1, read as the reverse complement.
TGAGTGAAATTTACTTAGGTTTATTACACATAACCTCCATTTGATTTATCTATAATACTGTTGTCCACTTTTTAATTGTGTTTTATCTTCGTTATCCCACTTAAATAACTTATTACATTATGACTTTAATAGTGCTACCTTATGAAAGTCATTATTTAACTTTAAGTGGGATAACTAACATCACTATTCTTTGAACAGTTAGTTACCATTAAAATATCATCACACACGCCATTGGCACTATATTCAAGCCAAAGTGACGTTTTTAAAATTAAAAGTCCTAATATATGCACTTCTCATACAATTTTGTATTCATAAGATTTTTTAGCCTTAGATTCATGTTCTTGTCTTCTGAGAGTGTGTTCATTACCTGTAAAAGTTGATTTGCATGGATTTATCAGTTTTTTATCCCATTCATCAAAATCATGGGACTTTTTTATATAAGTAAATACATTATAACACTTAGATCTATTTATCCTTCGATTCTTTCATCGTGCTATACACCATTGATTTTCTTCACTTCATACAACATTGCTTCCTTGGCTATTTTTATGTTCAAACAAACATTTTTACTGTAGTACATAGCATTAGCTCTAGTTACAATACTAACTTGAATTTTTTTTAATACTAATCCCAAAGGACGTTTTCTACTAAACTTAACAACTCCATTGTATTCATAGCACAAAAAAAATTAAAATCTATTATCACAGTTAATTCTGATTCAGAAGTCTCATTTGTTTCCGAAATTTTCAATATACTTGCAGGCACTGCAGTTGGTTTTGTAGCATTATTGTGTCTTAGTCTTAAGTTCGACCTGAAACCAGTGACATGTGATGCTAACTCACTTTTAACATCTGCAGTGCTTAATGTTTTAAAAAATTGTATACAAAAAATTTTTTAAATAGGGGGTTCCGAAATAAAGACAGTTCACTTTAATTTTGCAGTCAAACTATAAATATTCATTTCAGTGACGTATATTACGACGAAAGTGATAACTCACGGAGCAGTATAAGTGAAAAGTCAAAGCAAACTGCCCTGTGATTGGCTATCGAAATAATGAACATTCGTTGTACTAAGCTATCACTAGCATCAAAATACACCTCGCTGAAATTAACATTCATAGTTTTACCATATAATTAAAGTGAACCGTCGTTATTTCGGACCCCCTCCCCCTCCAATGGTGTTACAGCAAATGCGTCGTCAACTTTTTGTTTAATGTGTTCCCAGTCCTGCTTCAAAACTGTGCAACCCAAGTGCTTTACAGTATCTTTTGTTTCCTATCAATATGAATTTTACTAATTATACAATACTCTATTAATTAATACTATACACTCACCTGTTTAAAAACAAACGTGCACCCACAATTTGCTGACAAGAATCAAAATTTCTTATTTTATAACTGCTCACTGCATTAATTTCTTTCTAATTATTATGATTTTTGATATTAATAACAATTTTATGGGGAGAAACTATTTAAAGAAGACGATTGCAAGCATGGAGCTAAGTATTTATCTGATCCTGTTTTAGATTTTTTATAATGATCATTTAGTAAAATACGATTCGAATTTTAAACTTTACTGTCCTTTTACAACACATAACTCTACCCCTATTATATTGATAAACGTCATGAAAATTATTCAAAATTTATAAAACGTGAGAAACTGACTACGTATACTTGACAATTTTTTTTAAAAAGAAGAATTGTTTTAAGCATAATGTTCTTCTTACTTCTCACCATAAACTTTTTATTAACATAATCATTTACCAAGAGAAATAACTACTTACTATAGCATTTACTATAGCATAAATAATAAAAGTTACGAAGGAGCTGATAAGTTGGACAATCATATTTTCATAAATTTTTCAGTTAAAATTTTAAATAATATGCGTGAAAGTTTGCTACCTTATATGCTAAATTTAGAAATCAGAGAAGACGTAATATAAGTCATGAATTTAAGAATTGCTGATGGTTTATAATGGCATAAGACTACAAATCACAAAATTATTTAAATATATCATTAAAGCTGAAATTATAACTGGTGAAACAATTTTAAAACAAATATTTTATTCCAAAGATAACTTTGAACACTGGAAAAACATTATTATTACCCTTTGCTGTGTTTTAAATGCGATTTTCTTTATTATTAGCGTTTTCAATGACCATTAAAAACAAATTGATACATCACATGGCAAGAATTTTGAAAAAGTTGGTTGATATGAAAAAAAAAATTGATTTTCACGTAGTCAACTGTATGTTGCTTTATCAAGATGCAAAAGTAAAATTGGATGATCCATTCAAATTGATCATTATGATAAACTAGAAACAGAAAAAACAGTTTTAGAAGTTTTTTTTCCATTTCATAGAATTGTGTCAGATAAACAAATTTTACTAAATAGTTTCATCTTATTAATTCACTTACTAAATAGATTATTATACTTATTTACAATCCAGTAAGAAGTAACCAGTGTGCCATAAGCTATATTTTGTAACTAATGTGAAAATTTGCCAAACTTTTTATTTACGTGAATTGTACATGATTATTTAATTAGCAATAACGAAGAAACGTATCGAATTCCTTAATAATTGTGATTTCCTATTGTTTAGGGCACTGGACGATTTTTAAAAATTGAAACCTAATTTTAGTAAGAGATAATACTACATGATAATGTAGGGGGTCAATGGGGGGCCTATAGATGGGTCCTTCTAAAAATTGTGCAAGGCAGTAAAGGGTCGGTGCATTTTTGAAAAATTACTGTGGTGGGTGGGGGCCTTCAGAATTTTTTAGACTACTTTTAAATTTCAATAACATTACAAAAGCATTTTTAAAACGTAAATGCGACAAAAAGTTAACAGAAGAAGATATTATAATATGGGATGAAGCGTCAATGATTTCAAAGAAAGCTTTGCAACAACAGTTACAAATGGCTTCAAAAAGCATCGCTTAACGCATAAAAAAGTAATCAACTAAAATAATTGTCGACAAAGTGGAAGAGGATTTTTAAGAAAAGATTCTCTGCAAAGACATTTGAGCTTACACAAAATTAAATAAGTAATTTTTAAATAATATGCTCTGTCAATTCAACAAATGCGTTAAAAAAATGTATTAAACTGTTTTTAAATATCAATATACATGTTTAAAAACTGAATCGTTTGTATACTATTTTATCTTTTGATAACATTGGTCAGAAAAATGTTTTATATTCTTTTAAAATAAAAGAAAATTCATGACGTGTTAAAAAAATATTGTTTACCGAGCGTTCTTGAGGGTCAAGCGTGCCCTTGGTAGAAAAAATATGATTCACCACATAAGAGCCATCACTTTGTGGCTACTTAACATCCTTCAAGCCCTGCTTTGCAGGTCTCTCAGGCCGCAAAATAGTCCCGGAGACGACGGCACTTATCTGACGAAGCTTACTATTGTGTACAATGGGCACAAAGTGCAACTTCCGCTTTGCACCCTCAGGCCTAACTTTTCACACTTTTAATCACTATAGGTCCACAAGCAGATAAGTTTTTGGCGCCCTCCAGTCCCAAAGTACTTTTCTGCCCTAGGGCTAAAAGTAACTTACTAGGCGCAAAGTATAGCCCTGGGTGGAAAATCACACTTTGCGCCCTTGGTAAGGAAAGCATTATACGCGACTCAGGCACCACCATACAACAGTCACACCCTTCGGCCACTTATATTTGTACTTTGTGCCCTAAGAACGTAATGTACTATATTCCAGGTATCTGTATAATGTCTAAGATAGAGTAGGGGTAAAGAAGGGATTTGGCAAGGGGGGAAGGGTGGGGCGGTGTGAGAAAGGGGTAGGGTAGAGTAAACAAGAGTGAGGAAGCCTGGGGATGGTTGGGGAGCCTGGAGAAGTCTTCAAAAGTTAAACTAAGGTCAAAAATAATAAATAATAAAAAAAATAACGTCAATCGTGGGAAAAGGAGGGACAGGGTAGGAAAGCGTGAAAAAAGTGGGACAGCATGGAGGGGCAGAAAATTTTAGGGTATATACTAGAAAGGTTGGTGCATTGGTCAAGATCCAAATAACAGGACTAACTTATAATCTATTTTTAAGTAGAAGTCGTAAGATTTAACACATTGAGTAATAATAATATTATAAGTTGAAAATGTTATGTATACAGCAAAACAATTTTTTGGTGTAGCAACGTTATTTAATCTTCTACCTTCATAAATTCTTATAAAATGAATTATGTAACAAAAAAGTTTCAAAAAAAATATTTCTGATGACATTCCTAGAGCACAGTTCTGATAGTGTCTTTACAGAGTCTTGTAAACCATGATCTTCTATACAGTTCTTGTTTCTCACTAAAATATTTCTGATTTTTACTTATCTTAAGTTAGAGTTGTTGTCAGACCACTAATATCTTACAAATTGACAAAATATTGTCGTTTAATTGTAGTAAATTTTCTATATTCAATAATTTTGTTGTTGCCAAGGGGCGTTAGAGTGCCATGCACGGTAGTTTAAAGCAGACGAATTTTAGACAACAGCGTTTACTATTTACTTCTATATAAAACTTTTAAATTTAAAACTAATAAAAACTAATGTGTCCATCTTTAGAACATGTAGAATAAATATTTTGGTGGCATATTACTTTTCGTACCCAATAATATGTCTTCCAACCAAAAGATTTTAATAGTAGTTTTCCTACGAGTTTGAAAAGTCTTTGTTTGCGAACCGAGAGGTTTGCGGCCCGAGCCGAAGGCGAGGTCCGTAACGAGGTACATAAAGGAGACTTTTCGAACGAGTTCCGGAAAACTGCTTTTTCGCCCGAGGAAGTACCAGCCTCCCAAAACCACCCGAGGGCGGAAAAAAACATTATCTTAGGATTATGTAACTGACATTTATACAGCCAAAATTCTGAAATCAACGTAAAAGATGTTCTTCCACGCAATTTTTAAGTAAAAGCAAAGTTAGCTGCCTAAGGTTTCGATATAGCATAACATCTATTTTTGTTGCTGTTGGAAAAGTGCTGTGTGGTCTATATTAGATACCAGCCATAATCTAAGCCAAAGCATAAAAAATAAGAACCTGTCACAGAGAAGTTACATTTGTGGCAACATTAAAATTTATTTACTTTCCAAAAATTGACCTCCAAAATAGATTACTAACTTAACAACAATATTTGCCGCAACTCTACAAATCCGTTTTTTACAATAATTTATGTAAGAAACTATACTTGCAGAAAAAGTCAGATTCAATCAAATGAAAAAAATAAGATTTTCATTATTTAAATGTTTTACTTAAAAAATACAACAATATGTTACATCAATAAAAATTTAATATTCTTACTTTAGGTGCTTATTTGCTTAAAAAGAAAGCTACAAGTTACAAGCTTATTATGTAAACCTGTATGCTCAACTCTTACAATCATGGGTTACTTTAACAAGTTCACAATAAGAAAGTTAAATTTCTATTAAAAAAATCACTGTGAATTAAAACAAAAGGTCAGACAAGTTTAGTGTGTTTTGTATCTATTTACTAACGAGCCGTGTTTACAAAACTTTTAATGCAATACAGAAATATCTGCCTATCTGCAGAAAAATCATGTTTAAAAACTCAGAGTAATATAATGAAATATAATACAGTAGGGTTATTTTTATAGTGGTAGCAAAATAGTTTCTAATGCCTAATGAACCATGTACCACATTTTTTAATGTTACTTGTTAAAAAATATTCAACAAAAAAAATTGAAATCATAAAAAAATCAATAAAATTAGTTAAGTTTGTTGAATCATCAAAGAACTATTATTTTCTTAAAAATAATTTGACGATTATAACTATCTTACTTATAATTTCATAGAGAATAAGAAAATGAAAATAACAATTTAAAGAAGTAAGAAAGTAATTTGAGAAAGAAAAATAATGAAGAAACTTTGAACGATAACTTCTTGATTAGGTTTTTATCAGTCTCTTAAATTTTGTTGACATGTATTCTTTCGATTATAAATTTGAATGTGGATTTGACAGCCGTCCTATCAGAGCCAACGTTAAACATGATTTTTCATTGTGTTATTTCTCAATATTTTATATTATACTACATGCTATAAAAAATTTTAAGTGGATTCAGAATAGTTGAAGTATTACTTTTTTTAATTTTCATTAGATTTTGTTATAATTCTATATAAGTAGGTAACATCTTTAACTAGCAACAAAAATTCACGAGTATTTAAAAATTACTAGAGTCAATGATAATAATCAAAGGGTTCTTAATATAGATATTTTTAAAAATAATCAAAGTGTTATCCGTTTCTTTTTTAATTTCAGAAAGTTCTAAAAAATCTATGAAAAATCATTCTGTAAACTGTATTTATATAGATTTATACAATAACTATGTAAATGTAGAGAAACTCGAATATCTAGGTAGAGCCAAGCTCTTCCCCTGTAACGCTACACCGCCATTTAACGCAACGTATCTACCGCATGAGAACCAATCTAGCTAGGGTGTTTACGCAGAAAATTTTTGATCAGGGTTTTTCAATATTTAACTGGCTTATATGATACCTTGAAAATTTTTACTTCACCTGTTTTATTTACAAGTTTTTTGTCTGACATCACTTTAAAATTTTCGTGCCGTTTGGCGATGCAGAGAGATAGAAAGAGAGAGAGAGAGCGCGCGCCTACTACCGTATGTTATGTTATACATGTTACTCTCGCTGTCAAGAGAGCATGCAGTAGTGGGTGGACGAACAGGAATAAAGGCGGCAAGAAAAAGTGTGACGCTTTACCCTATTTTTGTCAAGTGAGGGCTCTACATAGGAAGTTTTGCTTCAAAAAAGTGAAATTCTTACCTACTGCCAAAGTACTCCAGTTAGTCAAGATAGATAGTTCATTTTTACACGAACTTTCTATTAAGTTTCTATGATTATAATAAAACATGTCCACATTTTGCAAAACTACTACATTCATACAACTTGTCGGGCCAGCTTTATACAGTTTTTGAGGGAAAAACTAAAATACACATTAGATAAAAGATAAAGTTAATGTTATAGTTTTTAACGTAAAATTATTAAGAGATTTATTCGTATGCTGAGGTTCGTTCGCTGGGTGCAGGCGGTTGCAGGGGATAGCTGGAACAATCTTAGCACTCATGGTGATAATTAAGTGCAACTCAGGTGCCGAAGCATGCAGATGATACCATCAACATGTATATACATATATATTTGTCAAGTAACCTCAAAATTGTTCTGACCTACAAGTTCTTCTACTCAGCTGTGGTCTATCGTCTGCACATTTTGTAACCCAAGTTTCACTTTTTTGACGCTGTACTGGAGGTGCTGCATGTTATGCACCCAGCGAACACTTTTTGTTAGCTGTTCGAGAACAAGTAATTATTGAAACCTTCAAGTGTCATTTAGGTAGATAGAAAGCGTTAAAGCTTTAGGTCGTAGACATTTGAAATTTTTCATTACTACGTAATAATGTCTTAAATTTATGCAATGATTATAATAGGTCATGATTGAGTAATCTTAAACTTTAACGTTTTCATTTAACATGTTAAGGCTAATAACAATTTCGATACCTTTTGGTTAGTCTTCAATATTGCGCACAATAATGTTTTATAGTTAAACTTCCACATTTAAGTATAAGAAATATTTTGAGAAATTTTTTTTAAATTTTGTACTCAACGTTAAAAGAAACATAAAGCTTGTCTAGCAAGTTGTAAAAATTAAATAATTTTGCAAAATATTTACATATTCATCTTACATTATCTTGCTGGCTTACCCAGTACTAGTGAGCTACTGAACTTTGCTGGCTCACGTCATGACATTAAACAAGCTGTATCTCATTTAAGGCAGGACCAGTGGCGATTCTGGCCTATCTCATCCTGTTGAACAAGCTGTAATTCGCTGAGTCACTAGATCTCACTGGTTCACTGCATGCTATTGTCTGGAGTTTAGGGAATTCCCCCAAACCATGTGGGTATAAGATCACCCAGCAAGGATTAATACAGTAGCCCTAATCTGAATCATCCGATTTAAATGTAGATTCTAAAATTAATTTTCTTTTACTAAGATTTTTAAAGGAGCAAATTTAAAATGAACAACTTATTCGAATTCTATTTAAATAAACGTAAAAATACAATTTGAATATTGTATTTAAAATTGTATGCCTCCAATATAAACAGAGTCATGGAGCAGCCTGTACGTCTATAAGCAATTTAAAAGAGTTACTTGATGTGTCCGCTAATAAGATTGTATTAAGCGATACTGTAGTGTAGAATAAAATAGTAGGCTGTCGTGTTGGCGTAAAAATTATTGTATAATTCAAGTTCCAAACGCATATCTACTAGAGCATCTTTCAATGACTCATTTTACTTAGAGCAATCAATTACAATGAAAAATTCAACATCTAGAAAATCACATATGTTTAACAAAGGTGTGAGATCCTTATCGTTACATAATTTCTGAAAACTAGCATACATATCATACAACAGTGCATACTGATTGTTTGTTGTATTAAGATTGAAATAACTATAAAGATAATAGTGTTCATATAAAAACAGTCTCATGTATTTTACGTTACAGAATTTGAACTTACGAGCATTGACAGCTCTCTGCTTCTGTTGGTTTGTTGGGAAAGCCAGCATAATGAAACGTTGCTTTTTCAATCGATTACATATCTTAACTGTCCAGATATTCTTTTATGTTGTGAGTAAGAGTAAATTGTTCATAGAGGTTCCACGTATCAAAACTCACAGATATCATTTTTTTTTTTCAAATAATTGAGCAGACGAGTTCTATGAGAATCTGACATTACTTCATAGGGTATAAGCCATTCGAGCTTCAATATAACTATTTAAAACCATTTCTAAGTTAGTGGTTTATTACTATTTGTAGGCAGACTATGTCCAGTGCACACAAAAAATCGTGCACATTGCAATCATGCACAATTTGTTGAACACCAGATGTTGTCAACATATAAGTTAACCATGACCACATGTATTTCCATACACAATATTTCTTGCACAATATTTGTGCCTAATTAATTTATTTTAATTTAAAGACAAATGTGATCAAAGTATCATGCATGTCAATTTTTTTTCTTCAAAATAGTTATTAAGATTTCGCGCGCAATTCAGTCTACTTTTGCTCCTGACTGCTAGGGCAGAGTGTCACGTATAGACAAGCAAGAAATCAAAATAAGAGTGTCAAGTAGTGCTTTCTTAGTTAGATGTCACTATATTGACTCATGATGGCCTTACAGCAAGTCATGAGTTCTGATGTTGATAATCGAAGGTGATTGTTGACATGGAAGGTCTCAACTTTTTTTAAACGTTATAATTTATTATATCAAAGGTGCAAAGCCCCCTGACCTGTGATGATTGGCAGAATAAAAACTGTACTGTAACTCCTTCTAAGCACTAAAGTACATGAGTGGTTGGAAACAAGAAAGGAAGAATCGTGTAGGGTAGAATTTGATGGTGAGAAGAAAAATATATGTAAAATCGTCCCTTTTGTAGCTGCAAAATAAATCTCAAACAAAATTCTTGTTTCAGGTGAACAATACCTTATAAAAATAGTTTTTGTAAAAAGTATCTTTAACAGCTTCATTTTGTTAGATTTTAATCCTTCACTATCGCATTTATTATCAACAATCATACTAGTTGAGCCACTAAAGACTTGTTTACGTCATCGATGTTTCAATTTTTTTTTCTACATATTGTTAAAATTTACACAAAAAAAGTGCTAATCGTTGATAAGGCAGTGTGCTACCAAACGTATCCATATTAGTACAGGTACCTACCAGCTTTTTGACATTACAATTAACAGCGCACCTGACTGTCAACTTGGATACTAAGGTTGAAATTCTAAGGGCAAAGAATATGTATGATTTAAAATTTATTTTTACTTTTATTTCGATCCAATTGTAAAAATGTCTAATTTCAAATTATTTGCTTTTCTCATTTCGATGAAATTCTAAGAATTGTAATTTACGTTTGAATCCAATCATTCAAATGTATTTATAGGGTATCTATAGGATATTTCGTATACCTGTATAGGATCAGTGGGAAAATCTCCTATACTCTAGTCTAATGCCCGAGATAAGCTAGAAAAATTGCACGAGGAACAGCTTTTCCAATAGCATAAAGTGAGCCAGAACCACCATTGGCTCAAGTGAGATACAGTTTGGTTAATAGCCCATAAGCAAGAATTAATCACGGGTAAGCCAGCATTATACAATTAGCCATCGTAATACAGTTTACCCAATAGCATGGAGTAAGCCAGAAACATACAATGAGCCAGTGAAATACACCTCGCCTAATAGCATAAGGTCAGCCAGTAACACCACTTGTTCTAGCTTGAGTCAAATACAGCTTGTTGAATAGCACGGGGTGAGCCAGAGCTGCCATTGATGATGAACTGAAACATTACTGTATTATACACCATTGTATTGCACAATTAGTATCTTAGCCATAATTTGTCTGTGAATAGGTATAACTGTATTACTTTATGAGTCTTGCTCTTGTGACTCTTCATTCGATAGTTACAATACACATTCAACTTGCCTACTCATTTACTTTATGTTAAAGTGAGATTCTTGTGTATGTTTAATATACTTATTTTTGCATTGCTAAATTATTTTCATAAAGATTATTATGCATCAAAATCAAACATTAATTTTATGAGTATTTTCACATAAAAATGAGAGCTAATTTAGTTGAAAACCTATGGTAGCTTTCATAATACTTCGTGCATTCCATGAACAATATAAAATAAGAGAGATTTGTTTTAGTTATTACTGTAAATTGTATCTCTACTTTCTTAGGTATCAAGATTGATGTTTACCAATTATTGAAATAAAGGTTATTACAGGGAACAAAACCAGTGCCATGATCAGATTTTTCTGCAAAATTAATTTTGATCCTGACTATTACAATAAGCCGTCTCTTTTTAATATGTGTATGATACTAACAACATGCGTGTGGCCGTACGCTACGAGCATTCTTTCACGACAACATAGTTAGTTGATAAGCTCAGGATGCAAAAAACATGTGGGCTAGCTTCTGAATCGCACTTTAGACAACTTATAAATTGTGGGATCTGAGGTTTAATAAATTTTGATTTTTCCGTACAACAGCCTTGTTGTCTATCTTATGGTCAACAATACCTATAACTTCAAAAATGTTAAAATTCTCATGATATATTGTACAAAATGGTTCAAAAAACTAATTAATTACAAAAAGTAAGGTGTGATATGAAGTGTTTTACAATTAAAATTATTTCGTATAATAAGTTTGTCCATTAAAGATCTTACTTTTACACGAAAAAAATTATTATTATTATTTACAACCAAATAAAAAAATAAATTTTTTATTAAGTAGCAGAGTAAAATTTTCTAGAGTGAGCTTTATCAATACAAATAAAAATACTCAAATGTAAGTATATTGAGTCATTGATGATTGTGTTTTAGCCTGAGTCATTAGTCTGTTTTTGCTCTGTATGAGTCAAGTTTTCAAACGCGTTTTTAAATGCAACATAATTGCACTAATCAATTTATTATTTATCAACAGTGTTTTTTTGTAGGATACATAATTGTTTAATGTATTAGCAATTTACTTTTTATTGTATATGTAACGTTACACTCCGGCCCTGTCGACGTTTTTACGTCGACGAGAGCCTGTCCCGATACAACACACTAGAATTACCTCCAAATACCTACAGTCCCTTTCACACCTTATTCCGCACCACTGTTTGTCTCAGCTCTGCTGTAACTGTCTACCTAGAGGAAGCCCTGCTGTGGACTATCCATCAGGAGGCGGACAGTTTCTGAGGGAAATGACAAGGATGTAAATGTTATCCACTCATAGAAATGCATACACTAACACAAATATTACCCTTAGACTGCTCTTTTATTTCATTTACAATAGACAAACCCTTCCAGAGTGACGTTCTTTTCAGCACTGATTTGCAAGCTGAAGATTTATCTTAAGCCAAGCTCTCTTTTCCGATCCAAACGTCTTCCTCTTGGACAACCTGATTCTCCCTCTTACACACGAGGTGTATTCAAAAAATAACGAGAATTTTTTTTTTATGAAGAAAATATTTATTTATTTATCAGTTTCTATTTTGTCCCCTTTAAAATAATCTCCCTCAGATACAATACACTTGTGCCAACGCTTTTTTCAATTCTCAAAACACTTTTGAAACTCGATCTTTGTAATAGCTTTTAGCTCTTTCAGCGATTCGCTTTTAATGTCATCTACGCTTGTGAAACGACGGCCTTTTAATGTTCTCTTTATTTTTGGAAATGGAAAAAAGTCACATGGAGCCATATCTAGCGAATATGGAGGCTGAGGCATCGTTACAGTCTTATTTTTGGCCAAAAATTCACAAACAAGAAATGAAGAGTTAGCAGGTGTATTATCGTGGTGCAAAAGCCATGAGTTGTTTTGCCACAAATCCGGGCGTTTTTTTCAGATTGCCTCACGCAAACGGTGTAAAACTTGTAGGTAGTACTCCTAATTGGTTGTTTGACCTTGTGGCAAGAATTCATGATGCACTATGCCACTTTTTTAATGTTTTTTACGGTTGTTAATGTGCTTGGGCATCCGGGTCATTCGTCATCTTCAAAATTTTCGCAGCCATCTTGGAAACGCTTATACTACTAGTAAATCTTTCATTTACTCATAGCAGACTTACCATATGCCTTTGTTAACATCTTACAAACTTCACTACACTTTATTTCATTTTTCACGCAAAATTGAATACAAATTCTTTGTTCAATCTTTTTCACAAACGAAAATTGCCAAGCTTGAAAAACACGCTTTACGTTAGCGGCTGCTACTAAAAAAGTAATCAATGAATATTGCTGAAAATTTTATCGTACTTCAGAGGCATGTGTGCCCACATAATGAAAAAAAGTTTTATACAGGCGGACTCTCCAAACCCACGAAATTAAAAAATTCTTGATACTTTTTGAACACACCTCGTACGCTTTTCTCTCTCTTCTTCTACTTTATTCTGACTCTCTCTTGCCCTCTCACTCTTTTAGTTATCTCGCCCCCTTATTTACGCTTCTTACTTTTCTCATCAACCACAAATAAATCTACAGTGCCTTAAACCACACAATTTCATCTACATGCCCGCTTCTTACCCTCGACATATTCTACATTCCGCAAGGTCTACATCGTTCCCTCTCGAAGGCCCATCAAGGAGCTCTCTCCGTCTTGCTGCTCGCATCCTACTGCTCCCAAAATCTCTTCTATCTCTTTCTTTCCCCTACTTTTCTTATATGACCTAGCTTGCACACGTCTAGTCTTTTTCCCAACTACATTTATATACACATACAGACTCCTTATTCCCAGTGCATTACAATTTCACAAAAGACACGGTAAAAATAGAATTAATAATTATGATAGTCACTACAAATCGACAACACATCTATTTTTTCATTAACCTACAGATTCAGACTAAAACGTATATATATGTGTGTATATATATGTATATACTCACATACATATTATTAATGTTAACATCACTTATAGTCCTTTGATTACACATTTCCTCTTAATTTTCTTGATTTTTCCACTCACACTTCTCTTTCCTCGTCTCACCGGCTATATTATTCCGTCGTCCTCTCCTCTTTTCTCACATGAAACATAACGAAAAACAAATATACGTACACAGGGCATTAAAACGAACCTAAACCATCGAATTTTACATCGACTTGAATTTTGGTATTTTTCAGCTCAAAATAAAAAATGACTCCATCATATATAGCAAACAAAAAGAAAGGCTAATTTATGACAGTATCTAAACTTATGTTAATTTTACTCACTAGTTTTTCTGAGTATGCTACATTTTTTGTTAAACCGTTTATAAATCTACGCGTTGAAGTTTTCTGAAAGCTTTAATTTTTTGTTCTTGCCTTCTGAAACTCGTAAAAAATTAATTTATTTAAAACACATAAATTTCACTGTTATTCTTAGTAAAAATATATTTTTTCCAGCAACACATTATTTTCAACTAATCATGTATCAGCAAAAATTTAAAATTATAATAAAAAAATTAATCACTGTTAATTGTTCAAGTATAGTAATTGCGTTTAATACGTTCCTAAGGATCTGCATACAAAAAAAAAAAAGGTTGATAACATACTGAAAGGGGATCTAATTAATTGCCATATTGATTATGCACTGAAAAAACATAAAAAAATTCAAATTTTAAATTGTTTTAGCAACACTTTTCAGATTTACATGATAATAAGAAGTATATACCAGATGTAATTAGATAAAGAGACACAAAAAAATTTTTAAAAGTACAAGAAAAGTAATAGTTGTTTTGTGTACCTCAGATGCAAACTACAAAAATCTTGCCTGAACAGTAGGGGTTTCGTATGTTTATTTGTGCCCAAGGTGCAAACGTCGTTTTTTTTTCTAGGGTGCAAGCTCGTACTTTGGGCCCATCTGCATACTTTGCTCCTGCTTATTACTTTTGCGCCATAGGATGAGAAAGTACTTTGCTTTGAAAGTGTGAGAAAGCACTTTTGGCCCTTGGATGCCACGTAAATCTCGAGGGTGCAAAAATTTGGTGCATACCGTAAAAACAATGTATTACGTGTCTTGAACCAGAGTTTATTAGATTTAAGGTTATTGGATAGAGTACTTAAACTAACACGCTTGTTGATATGACAGTTCCTAAACTGACATGTCTTTGATTTATTGAAAAAATTCTTTCAGATGTCAGAAAGAAAATCTTTTCAGTACGTTGTGTTGTTAAATTCTCCTAGCTACAGCTTATTTCATGGAGTTACCAAATTTTTTTCTAGGTTTGCTCAAGTTATAAATGAATTATTTGGCTTATTAGAAATTTCCTAGGTGAGTTGAAATGCAATTGTAGTTTATTTCAAATTAAGTAAAAAACACTTGCTTGCAACCGTATTGAATCAGTATAGATGAATTTCTTGGATATTCATTTTAACCTAAGTGAAGTAGTCAATGAAATTGTTAAGTAACTTGGGTTGCCGGAGATAAATTAGTGACATTTATGTAATAAACGAAAGTGTAAATAAGTAAGTGCATCGAGTCACTAGAAATCAGGTGTTAAGAAAAACATTTATATATATATATTGAATAAGAGTGCTTGTGTAAGAACGCATTAATTAATTTATCAAATTAAAACAAAAATTGATGAAAGAACGCATTGTGTAACCGGGGGTTACCTGTTTGAGGTTATGTCTATTTATTAAAAAAATTAAATAATAGACTAGCAAGTGATTTGGATCCCTGAGAGTTATTTGCTTTGGTTTCTAAATTTTTTATATTAAATGTAATAGAGCAGTCACTTAATTTGTCTTGCTTATGAGAGTTATTACTGTGTCAGAAGTTAATAGTGTTATATAGTGCATCAGTATTTAAAGGGAGTTTTAAAACCTAAAGTAAGTATTATACGTATTATGCTTAAAAAACAATCTACTATAACTAATAAATGAGATCATTACAACAGTAGCAAAACTAAGCAAAGAAACATTATTTGTAAGTACTAACAAATGTAAATATGTATGTTACATACTACACTGAGATAAAGTTGGAAGCAATGCTAACCTAAAATCCCTATTCGTTTCGTGCAGAAATTTGAAACTATGTCACCTGCTTGGAAAAAGATGTTGAAATTAACTAACAAATATACACAGCTCCTTATGGACAATGATTTTTAACAAAGGTTTATATCAACAATGACGTATCTGTAACCACTTTACTAAGTCTCTCCCATCCCAAGAAACGTAGTTAATAGCCAAAAATTTTTTTTTTATAATTTGTTTTAAAAAAATAAATTTTTCGTATAAAATGGATGTAATGTATGAATGAAGGTGATAAATTTTTCGTAATATGCTAACTTAAAAGTACTCAATGAAATCAATTAATATTCTAGGAAAACTGCAATTCTCATTCAGAAAATACAATTATGCGAGGAGAAAATAATTTTTCTTTCTTTCACTGTTAAAAAGGTTTTTTTAAACTTGAAAGTATACTCAACACCAAAAAAAATTACATAAATTGTGCAAGATACATAATTATTGAAATAAACGCTTGTAACAAATGATTGTCTATAAGAAGCTATGACTTCTTGTTAGTTAGTATTAACATATCTTTTCCTATAAGGAGCATTATTTCAAATTGCTGCACGAAGTGAATAAGCTCACCTAAATATTGGTTTGACTGTTCTCCTTGATTAGGTAAGTTGTTTCCCTAAGACAGGGAAGCAGCAGCACCAGTGATATTTTGTTATGACGTGAGTTCTTACCTCAGTGGTACATAAATTTTTACCATACATTACGGCAATTTTTATACTTATTGTAAAATTTAGCCTAAACTCACGAAAATTTTTACTAAGTGGCACATGTAAAAATTTCTCTAAAAGAGCACGCATATTCACTGGGTAACATGGGTGGGAAGAGATATGGCTGAGCACCCAACCAGTTATCTTCTACAGCACGTACTAACCTACAAATTTTGAACCTGAGCAAGTATTTGCATTAACTAAATTAATACTCAAACTTTTTTTGAAATCCTGCTGCAGTCCTTTTTTACTTGAAGCTATTCATAAAAGATATACACTTACTTTTATTTACAAGTGTACTGATTTTCGCAATACAGATGTTACGTCTATTTCGTTCTCTTAGCAAACATCTGGTAGGCCTTTCTCTCTGGCCCACTAGACCCTGCAGCCCTTATCAATATGCTCTTGTAAGGGAAATTTTTCCGTTGCTATACAGTAAAAATTATTGAGAGTTCGGGATACATTTTGCAGTTAAAAAAAAATTTAACGTAAACTACGGTAAAAGCTTATGTATTACAGCGGTAAAAATAATCGCAGTAATGAAATATCACAGGATTACCGTTGTTTTTACGGTGAAAATTACTATGATTCTCTTATGCGTATCGTAGTATTGTTTTTAAAGCATAATACATGCAATACTTTCTTAAGGCTTAAAAAGCAACTTTAAATATTAAATTTAAATACTACTAATATCAATGGGTTATGAATGATGAAGTGTTTCTTTTAAAGGTTTTGGGCTGTGTCCATAAAGTCTTTGGGTATTAGACTCTTAAATGACGCGCAAGTGCTCTGCTAATCAGAGACCATGTGCTTAGTAGACGCGCAACTTCTTAGTACTATGTACTTACACTGCTCCCCCTTCAGACTCTGTCTACCAGTACGTTTAGCATCACCTTACATCCACTAGGTAGTAGTGGCAAGACATATTGACTAGAGAATTTTCAGGGTCTGACGTGTAAGTGTATAGCCTCACCTGTACTTCCTTTCGTTGTAATCAGGACTAGGCTGGGCCCTCCAGTTCAAGCATAATCTTAGTCAGTAGGAATCTGATGCATTCATTTTCAAGGAAAATACTGATGCAAAGTTTTACTATTGGTCCACCTTCATAGAAAAAAACAAAACAAAAAAAAACTTTATTTACGTCGAACTAAAATTTGGTGTTCACTCTTTCACACCATACTAGAAAAGCTGACCTTGCATGTATGTACCTTAATCTAATGAAATTTAATGGTGCTATCGTGATGTTTAATACATAATAAACAATAAACAATTTTTGTTAACTAAATTGCGTCGTATGACAAGTATAACTAATTAGGCATTAAAATTGCGTTCCGTCGTTACTTGATCAAATTATGAGTGTTCAATGATTATTACTGTCATTTAATCTTAACTTCAGTTTTAATTTAAGGTTGTAGATTGCAGTCTCATTCTCCTCCACAGGCTGCGGGACCGGCAGAATGTCCAACGATTAGCTTATTCACCATCTAAAAACGATAAAAGAGAGAGAGAAAGACAATGAGTGTGAAGGTATTGGGGAACTTTGAATCGACTCACCTCATTTTTCCGCTCGTGGAGATTATGTACATGGGCATGGGCAGGTATGCAAATTACAGTTTCTTACTGCATTTGAGGCCGGTGAATAAAGTGTATTTATACAAGTCATTGTAATACGTCTATGAGTCGTACGAGAATTACAAACTTTGAAAATTCCATTCCGAAATTTTTTATTCCAACCCTACCTCACCTGAAGGTCCGATTTTTTTTATTTTAGAGCAATCAATCTTAGCCAAACTCTTCTTTCACCACTGTTGAGCTAAAGGACGAGATATGTGTCTTGAAGTTTTGTCTAGTTGGCAGTTTTCACTACATAAATGCAAAAACGGTGATGCTTTCAACGTTGGCAGCCAAGCACTGCACTATATTAGGTAACTTTACCTGGTTTCAAATAAAAGCAAAAATATATTCCTAATAATAGAAACAGAAATCTTTGAATCTTATGCCCCCAAGAAATAGTTTTAGTGATTTTATAAATACTAGTAAATTTTGTCTAAAATCACATTATTAGCGATATTAACGCTCTAATTAAAGTAGCACTAACTTTTGAATGGAGGCACTAAATCGAGAAAAATTTTTTTTTTAATTGCTTTGTCTTGATCCCAGCATCTGTTCAAGCTCAGTAAGTACACTTGAACTGTTATTGTTAAAGAAGCATAGCTACACGTGTTAGAAAGAGATGCAAATTTTTGAAAATCGAAAAAAACTGACTTTTATGAAATTTCGTATAACTTATGACCAGCAAATTTTGTATTTGCATCGGTTTAGATATCTATTACAGACGTAGTGGGAATTAGAAACACTAGTGGGCCACGTATAATAAAATAACTAATGCCACCTGTACCAAATACTAATAAGCAATTGGTCCACACTCAATCAGCAATTAAAAGCTGCTAACTAAAACGCTGCGCAAAGAAATGTCCTTTGCGTGGAGCTTTAGTGAGAACTTTTTGTCTTTTATACTATGAGGCTGGTACTTGCTGACTTCATGTATTAAGGCTTTGCAGCTCGCTTTGGTTATCACTTGATACTTCCAAAAGCTACAAATTACCCAGTCAGTCTTGTTAGGTGACGACTTTTGGTATGTATGACTCTCTTAAGAGTCTTGAAATTTTATCATTAAAAAACGCAATCAATATTATATGAAATGAAAAAAAATAAAAAACTTATTAATGTACGTGAGTCATCATTTCACAATGATTTAAGAATGTGTTCTTGTGGGTCAAGTTGGAATTTTTTTTTGATTTCATTAAATATGTGTGACTAGTTTATGATTTTGAGAGAACTACTTTCGTCTTGTAGATGAAAGAAAGTAGCTTATGTTTTCTAAAAATTGGAAATTCAAGGTGATCAGTGATCCGTTGGGGGCAAGATGTTAGAACTAAATAAACACAACTAGAGTGTATTTCAATTCTTTCTCTTACTTTGTTTAGTTAATGCGCAACGTTTCGCTAACATATGTCTCAGTCTTATCAGGCTACAAAATTAAAAATCAAAAATTATACAAGAAGCGACTTGGTATACTCACACACAGAAACACAATAAATTCACAATATAAATTATCACCACAAGCATGTGAGAATTCGTAAGTGTATTGACTTACCCATCATCTGTTGAACTATTGACTTACAATAAATTGTACAACACGCCAGTGCTTATATAGGTGACGGTAAAGGGTGATGAACTCAATCGGGACATTTAAACTTTCTTAGTAAAGCAAGGTACACTCGATCAAAGGAAAGCACGTCTTCTTTCCTATTGATGTTATGTTTGTCCAGTTTAATATAAAGAATTTCAGAAATAGTTCTTTTTTTGTAATTGGCTTCTTTGTCAAGGATTTTAAAGTTATCCTAATCGAATTCGTTGTTATAATTAACTTGATGTACGCAAACGACTGATTAAAAATTTTTGTTTTTAATGTGTTCACTAATGTGGACTTCAGCAGATCGCTTTGTCTCACCCACATATGACGCAGGACAATTTTTACAATAAAATTTATACACTACGTTTGTCTGCTTATGTTTTTCCGTTTTATCTTTTCCTGAACAGACTACGTGGTTAAGTTTTTTGTTGATAAGAGTGTAGGTGTGAATATTTTAGGGTTTTAACATGGTTGAGATTTGTTCAAAATTATTGTCTATATATGGTATCCTAATTTTGCACAAAGGGTAAGTGTTTATGGTGCTTTTGTTGTGATTTATATATTTGTGTCTTTTTAACCAAACCTTTATTCTTTTGTTAATAAATTTTGAAGGATAATTATTTCTTGTCAAAAGATTTTTTACTCTGGCAATATTCACATAATGGAAACATGTACTAGAAAGTAAGATCGTTCTATCATCTAAATTAAACACAACATTTCTTTTGTAGTTAACTGGATGACAAGAAAAATAATTTAAGATGCGTCCTGAAGAAGTAGGTTTTTCAAACCTGTCAAATTTTAAAGAATTCAAATTTCTGATAAAAGTAAAGTCTAAAAAGTTAAGTTTATTGTCAATCTCCATTTCAAATGTTAACTGTAATTTAAGATGTTACGAATTAAAGACATTCACTATTTGGTCAATGTCGTCAACGTTAATAAAAAATAATACATCATCTACGTAACGAAAATAAAAGGATGGAGTAATGTTGTAATTATTTTTAAAAATGGAGAGACAGTCATTTTCCAGGTCATCCATTACAAGGTCAGCGAACAAAGGTGAAATGGGCGAACCCATTGGCGTGCCGAAAACTTGTTGGTAGAAATGTTGTCCAAAGTAAAAAAAGTGTTATTAAATAAAAACTCTGTATATTGTCGAATATCTCCAACAGGGATTCAACATTTATTCATCACAGTCAATGTACGTCCATCGATGCTCCTCAATACTGACTCTAAAGGAAAATTAGTGAATAGGGAGCTGACATCTAAAGACATTAATCTGTAGTTAGCAGTGGGTTGTGTATTTTTTTGCTTGTTTTTTAATTCGGAGCTGTTATTGATGTGTGTTTTGAGAACATTACCTGAGTTTTTGAGTTCGTTGTAAGTTACTTTTACCAGAAAATATGTCGGGCTATTGACTAGAAAGACGATAGGACGCAAGGGAGCATCGACCTTGTGTATTTTCGGCATGCCATAACATTTAGCTAACGTTGTATCTGTAAGTGACAGAGCGTTAAGATGGTACGTTCTAGAAAGGAAGCCGTTAGAGTTTAGATTCTTTAAAATGTTAAAGGCTCGCTTTTGTAGAGAATTTAGTGGGTTTTTAGAGATAATTTTATATGTCGATGTGTCGGACAGCATATTATGCATTTCTTCGGCATAATCACTTTTTTAGAGACAAACTGTAACGTTGCCTTTGTCAGCAAAGGTGAAAATAATATCTAAATTTTTATTTAAAAAATTTTTTGTTGATTTTAAACTCTTTGTACATTGACGGTCTTTTATAGAAATAGCTGATTTGTGTTTACAAGCACTGAGTAAATATTGAGCAACTTTATCACGTATTTCGATCTTCACTCGATCATTTGTATCGAGGTGTGAAAGACCAGCTCCAAGGTTTTCAATAACACACAAGAGATCGCGTTCATGGAAAGTTGATGGAAGCTTCAAATTTGGTCCCAGTAATACAATTTCAGAGACATCTTTTGATATGGTTGTGTATTAAATTGTTGTTATAGGTTGTGGTGTTTGTTTTTGGTGAGATTTTTTTAAATTTTTTGTGCAAAGTTGCTTTGGATCTGTTATATGGAGTATTCTGTTTGATATTAACAAATTTATAATGCCTCTCACGAATATAATGATCTAATTTTAAAGAAGCCATGTGAGCTTTCAAACGGGATATTGAGTTTTGCAAAAATCTAATGTGTGTGTTAATGTCACTGATTTTGATATTTAGAAGTTTATGACAGAAGTACAAGGCACGTTTGCTGAAATCAACATGTATCGATTTGCAACGAAAATTGATGCCTGAGCACTTATCATAGCGGTGTTTTATGTGTTTAAGAAACAACCTCGCGTACCTGGATTTAAGTAGAAATCTACTTTGTACCATACTAGTTGTATGTTAAGGTCCTTCCAGCGTTTTAAAGTGTTGGAGGTATGAGCTCCAAATCTCCTTAAAATGTTTTGGTAGAAGTGCCGAATGGTGTCCAAGTCTTCCTCTGATCCAAGACTCAAATTGATGGTTTATTTAATTTATATGAGTGCCCTCCGAAGAAATTGGAAATTCAAGGGGATCAGTGATCCATTAGGGGCGAGATGTGAGAAGCAAATAAACACAACTAGAGTGTATTTCAATTTTTTTTCTTACTTTGTTTTTATAATGCGCAACATTTCGCTGACATATGTGTCAGCCTCATCAGGCTACAAAATTAAAAATCAAAAATTATATAATAAGCGATTTGGTAGACTCACACACAAAAACACAATAAATTCACAATATAAATTATTACCACAGACACGCGAGAATTCGTAAGTGTATTGACTTACTCATCACCTATCGAACTAATGACTGACAATAAATTGTACAACACGCCAGTGCTTATATAGGCAACGGTAAAGA
Source organism: Copidosoma floridanum (assembly GCF_000648655.2). Next base: position 700,173 of record NW_019379532.1, on the reverse strand, counting down.
GTGATGAACTCGATCGGGATATTTAAACTTTCTCAGTAAAGAAAGGTACGCTCGATCAAAGGAAAGCTCGACTTCTTTCCTGTTGATGTTATGTTTGTCCAGTTTAATATAAAGAATTTTAGAAATCGTTCTTTTTTCGTAATTTGCTTCTTTGTCAAGGATTTTGAAGTAATCCCAATCAAACTCGTAGTTATAATTAATTCGATGAGCGCTAACGAGTGAACCAGAATTTTTATTTTTAATGTGTTTACTAATGCGGACTTCAGCAGCTTGCTTTGTCTCACCCACATACGACACAGGACAATTTTTACAATAAAATTTATACACTCCGATTGTCTGCTCATGTTTTTCCGTTTTATCTGTTCCTAAGAAAATTGTTGATTATCTAAGTGCATAAAATTTTTCCCATGAATTTATTACTGCGCTCGAGCCATCCAGTTTTTGATATTTTTGAAAATGTTTGATGGTATTACACTCACCAAATGTTTATATATAATTTTAATAATATCATGAAATACTGGCATGCAATTGTAGTCAGTTTTCGCCAGGGTTATTTTTGTATGATTTATTTATAGTTGTGCTTATTAAATGTAAGAATTTAACTAAGGTTTTTTTACTTACAGAGTCTAAGAAGAATTTGCTGATAAGAAGTGTAGTTCGAACTTTTCTTTCTTGTTGATTTTTAAAATGAAAAAAACCTTTATAAGTATCTAATCTTGACTCATGATAAAGCAATCATGCTACTAGATTTCTGCAAACTATAGTTACTAATACAACGTACATTATTACGTCGTTGCTGTTCGACGTAACTATAGCGCTCAAGGATTTGAATGTAGCATGCAGCACGTGGACAGCAAAAACGTTTGTGTTTAGCAGTGTTTGTAAGAAAGTTAAATTTTAAAAGTAATTCACCAGTAATTTTACGAGTAGTGGACTTTTCGAGGCTGACAGCTCTCCTGGGTCAACTAGTGAAGTGGATTGCGTGTTAAGCCGGTAGTATATTATAAAAAATAAAAAGCTCAATTGAATAGTTAGCAAAACTTGATTTATTAATTCACAAGTTTTATAACTATAATAGAAATAATCTGACAGACTTTTGATAGTATAAGTTGCTTTAGTTAATACTGGCTACTTGCTTGAGAGTCGGTGGTATTTTTCATGAAACAGGACGAGCCGAAGGGCGCAGTTTTATTTAAAGCCTAAATCGGATCTATAATCGAGGGTAGGACCTGGGGTGCGTCAAGGAGTAGAGGTAAATTTGATTAATATATTTTTGGAAAAAAGGTGCAGCTGCAGGGGTAGGCCAGATGTTGAATTTTGCGGGGCCGGGATAAGGGAGCAGAAATTGTTGGTGAGCACGCGATCAACCGAGTGTGCGTGAATATTGATTTGTCGATGTAGCCTCTACGTGACAAACACCATATGGTATTTGTTACTGAGTGGCCATAGATCTCACTTAACGTGACATACCCTCCCCCCCTAAATTTTCACTCATCAAGCGAGTTTGTGCCAAGTTAAATCAGTTCGCGTTTTACAGATATCTGTTTTACACAATTTGAATACAGCTAAGGTTACATTAGCATGAAATATTGTTTTTACATATTGGTATTCCATATTAGAAAGGGAGTTAATAGCTAACAATTATCCTATTTTCTACTGATACAGTAAGTGATGTGGCTGTGTTTTAGAATATTATTACTTTATATTTTGTTATACATATTTTTATCTATTTGTTTAGTAATTTTTTTTTAATTTTCTTTGTTACTTTTTTTTGGACTACTAGCTACAACTGTATACAAAATCGACATTTAAGCAGTAGATTAAATTAGCTATCAGAAATACACCTAATTTCTATTATCAGTACAATGTCTTCAGAATATTTTTACTGTACATTGCGTTGGTATGAGATTAATAGAATAAAGAGATAGTTATGATGACATTCAGATGGGATGACTGGAGAAAAGACAGGTGTTTATCACTGGATCACGATGTCATTTGGGGTATCCTATGAACTTTTTTACTTCTTGAAGCTGAAGACTGTTGTTTGAGTTTCGAAGGGTTGTCTTGAATGCTTGCATTGCTTGGTGTTTAATGGTAATGTCAGAAATGAATTTGGAATTGTCCAGTAATACATTTATTACCATATCTTCGATGAAGCTATCCAAGAATTGTTTGCATGTGCTCACGAATGCATGTATTTGCCTCACACCATAGATATCGAGAGCTGTTTTACATAAGATTTTTTCCACTTCCAGATTTAGTGTGATGGTCGGCTTCCTACTTGCATGTGTGTGAGGCTAGTTGCGTATGGTTTGGTATACGACAAGTGATAATGAGTCACCCCCTCTAGTTGGAAAAGTCGTCCTGACTTTTTAGATCTTTTCAGCAATAATTTTTGCGTATATTTCCAACAAATATCTATTACTCAGAATGAGTGTTGTATTTTATGGGTCCATTAATGCGGTATTAGGTGGATTAAAAAATAAGTTAGGGGTAAATGGGCAGATGGTGGGATTTAAAAGTGGTGGATGTGTTATTATCAAGAAGAAAAAATTAAAGTGATTGGCAAATGGGTGACTTATATTATTCTGAATAAATTATTATACTTAAGTGCCTAACTTGTCAAATACATTCACGGATTTGTCGTTGCAGTAATACTATAGGATTTTCTCGTACGTTTAGACAAGTACTTTTTTTTTTTTTTCGTTTTGTCAGTTGTATTCTGTGTATCTCTCTTTTCATATGCGTTGTTTTAGGTTCTATTTTGTTCTTTTTGTGTGTAGTATTTGTGAGTTTTTTGTGTTTGTTTTTTTTTTTTTTTTTTTTTTTTTTTTTTTTTTTTTTTTTTTTTTTTTTTTTNTCGGTGCAAAAGTCTTTTTTTTTTTTTTTTTTTTGTTTTTTTTTTTAATTTTGTGTTGTTCTGTTAGTATGTTTTTTTCTTGTGTGTCTAGCTTGTGGTGTTTGGACATTCGTGTTGTTAATTTGATTTTTTTTTGTTTGTGTAATTTTTTATTGTTTATTTTGTGTGTCACTTATTTTTTGTTGTGTATTGTGTGCTATGTTTTTGGTTCAGCAGTTCGTGTTCTTGAATTGGTTGTCTTTTTTTTCCTTTTGTTGTTTGTGTAATTGCTTGCTTGTTAATTTTGTGTGTCGATTTTATTGCTTTTTTTTTGTATCTGTTTTTTTTAATATTTTTTATTTAATTTTTTTTTTCATCGTTATCGATATTGTTACATATTGTTATTTATATTTATTTGCTGTGAGGGAAAAAAAAATTCATACATTTTTATCATCCACATTTCTGAATTCTGGTAGAACAAAAACTATTGTGCTAAGCTCCAGGGGTCCTCCGCAATTCCTGCAATATTTTTGATTAGACAAGTCCCTTGCATGCTCTTTGTTGGTGCACTCAAAGAGAAACGCAGTTTGGATATCCTCAAACGTACTTGTTGTAACTTTGTGTATACTATCTCCAGATCAGAGAGCCTTCGTAACATTTCTGGCACTTCTGCTCCCACAGAAGTTCGTTCACTACGAAATAGATTTTGTTTCCAAATGCCTCCGTCGGAAAATCTTATTCCTCGCATTCAAGTCGCCTCAAACCGTAGCTGAGGGCCCAGAAAAGCTCCTGGCCCTGAGATTTTGTTGTGGATATCTTTTTGGTGCTGGTTATTGCGGGTGCCGGCATCTTCTTCCTGTTTGCTGTATTGGTTTTAATCCTTCTTCTTTGCTCGTAACCCGATGCAGCCATTTGTATGAAAATTCAGAATGTTAATATCGTTAGCACTACCGTCATGCAGATCTCAGATGTCAGTGTACCTTCAGTCAGGATTTTAATTAAAGTCATCTTTACGGATAAAAAATATTAAAGTGAAGTAACAGAAGGTATTAAAAGTCTAAGAGACTCAAAAAAACAATGATAAAAATTTGTTGTGCTCGTGTTTAAATACTGTTTTGGACTCCCTTGTTTGCATGTTGAACAAAAAAAGCAGGTGCGACAAGCTTCACTTTCTTCATTGAATCAGCGAAAAGACAGTTACGACTTTAGAAAAATAAAAGACGAATGGCTTGGCTGCTGAAAAATTTTATCAGTCGACGACGGTATAAGGTATGCATTTCGGCCACTCCCATTTTCTTGGGATTTTTTTGTTACGAACTTTGGGGTCTTGTAAGGCCATCGCACTGGAAAGTGTTAATGTTGTCATCATAGAGCCATCAAATTGTCTTTACGAAGGTTTGATTAGTGCACCGCCATTCTTGTGCCTGCTTCTATGACTGTGACTCGTTTTCCATCTCTATATAGGGATCCTATGCTGTGCGCAACTCTTATAGGAGAAGAATTCAGGACATCGTGAGTTTGTTTTGTCCTTTTGGCTGCGGGGTTCGCATTGTTTTCTGGAGTGCATATCAAGCCTGCAAAGTCACAGCGAAAATCAGGGTTGATGCTATCAAAGATTGTATGGCTAATTCTGTTTTGGTACAGATTTGCTATTATTTTTTTGAAACCCTTTTAGTAAAAATTACGTCTCATATAATGAGAATTAGTAGAACTAGCGTTATGCTTATCAGAAGTATTGTCGTGGCTATTATGATAGTAGTCTGGGTCTTTAAATCAGCTGTAAAATACATTTGTTGTTGCGGCGAATACGAACAAGTATGGTTTGAAATTCTCTTAGGTTTATGGAGTGGAAGTATTCATTATATTGTTATTTGGCTGTTGATAACATGAAATCGGAGTTGATTGTATTTATATGAATATTGAGTATTTATTGCTTCGACTGGGATCGGCATTTTTTGTTGGCAAAGGGTGTTTATAAAATAACTAACTCACTGTTGAGATTTTGAAAGATGACGAAGATGTCGTAGGTTTCAAGTAACAAAACGTCTGATTGCCCTAGTTTTTGGGTAGGTGTGCCTGCGCTTTTTCTACATTCAGTAAGATTTGTTTGCAAGTTTTCCAGTCGCTCCGTAGCTGCTCTCTCGCTTTTGTTTATTTCATTGTCTATGTAATAGGTACATTTTTTGTGTTAAGCGATGGTTTGCTGTTCAGTGCTATACAATTGTGTAAAAACTATAATTTCTTAAAAATAAGCTGTTGCGTTGTTAACTTTGTACGATGTTAATAATCTATAAAATATAGAGTAAAGGTTGCCTAGCTCTTAAATTTTGATTGATAATTTTCCTATTGTGAGAGACATGGTGTCATTATGGATGTTTTTTACTATAAGGGTGGTGTTAAGATTTTTAAAACGTCGATGAGGTCGTAGTTACCTTCTTTAAGATTCTTTTTGTTGATTTGAGGCATTATGGACCAAAATTTGTTTGCTATTCTCATATTTTGTACTTGTTCAAAAGGGATTTCTGAGTAAACGTTTGATTGATGGAGTTCAGGTATTGCCTTGACACTGGTCATTGACATGGTAGTAATTATAAAATAACTGAAGAACATTTCTGATATCTGAAAACGAAATAAAGATATCATGAGTGAGAAAAGAAAAATTATTTTCTTTTTTTTGTATTACATAGTTATATCTAAGTATTGCTGCAGTTTAACGTTTTTCAGATCTCGTAGGTGATTGTCAACTCGTATGGTGTGTTGCTAGCACTATTTAAAGGTTACTTAGTACGCAGGTGGGCACATGTAGCGACCTACTGGGGCTTTAAGCTCTTTAATAAAAAGAGCTATTTCTAGTTTTTCACGCTCCTAGGGTGTTTGTGTTATCTCTAAGTAGGTTTGTTGCGCTATTTTACCAGCTCTAATATATAACCGTAAGACACGATCATTTTCGTGGGAGCAATTAGTCGTTGATAATTTTTACGTTGTTTTGTTTAAATTATTACGTCATTGGTATCGATTAAATGGTTGAGGAAATTTTTTTTTGCACTAAGTTTAGATATTTACTTATTTCTTGCTCCATGTTAAATGGTTTTTAAACTTGTGTTTCTGCTTTTTTAGTATGGATGGCTGAAAATAAAATTCTGAGTTTGTGTATCAAAGGATGTAAGCGTTTGTCAATTTTTGAAAGTGTGGTGGCTGTAATAGAGTCTTTCAATATTGTTTCAGTGACTTGCTCTACTTGTATTTGCTGGTAACTTGGTGGGTTCGATGCAGTGGCATTCTATCCATTGCCTGAGTTTTCGCCGTCGAGTGGCGATCTGGGCAGATGCAGAGGCAGTAACATGTGAATTTCAGGTTGCACCTAGAATGTGAATTGACCATCCATAAATGCTGTGTCGAGCGTAACTGTTAATAATTATGTCTAGAATAAATTTAATGGTTTAAAAAATTTTTTTTGTAGTGATAATGTGCCATTTGCCGAGCCAAAAGAAATAAATTTTTTCCACATTTTGTTCCAAGTATTTTCCGCGAGTGTTTGTAAAGTGTTCTCATCCAAGATGTGTACGAGTGAAAATTTTTGTGCAAGTCGTGTTTTTTCTGTTATACTTGCTGCTACTTGATTAAGTACCGCTTAGCATCCGGAAGGAAACATGATAAAAGTTTTTAATTTTTCTATGTAGTTATAAGAATGAATACCGCTGTTTGCTAAGTCAAGAGAACTGGAGTATTTCCAAGTTTGTTTGGTATCTGGTTTTAGTAACTCGGGTTGTAATTTTTGATGATATTTTGTACCATCGTGAACCAAAATTAAACATTGTAAAGAGTACTGAATGGCATCCTTTTTTTGTACGGTATTCTTTAAGTACATGAGTGCACGGCGCCAAAGAATACAGCTCTTCATTCCAGAAAACTCGCAGTTCTTGATAGCATGCGTCAGTTTCTCTTATGTGTGCTTCTACTTGTACACACTTAGTAATATGCGCTACTTCCTCAGCCAAAAAGCTAATGTAACGTATGCTAGACATAAGTTTATAAACAAAATTATCTGGTAAAATGATGGCAATATTTTGTGCGTTTTTGATTACTTGTCTTTCTAACTCGCACTATTTTAACAGTACGTCTCTGTAAAGTTCTTCCATTTGTTTTCTAAAGTGTTTTTATGTAAGGATAACTTGTTATGAACATCAACGTTTTTTTCTGCTAGAAAGTTCCACTTTTCGGGGTCGGTCAGTAAAAATATTTTTGGGTGCTCTGTTTTAATAAGTAAAAAAGACAGTAATTTAAACTCATTTTTTTTTAGAGTATCCTGTTTAGCGATTACGGTCGCATGAGTCAATTGGGATCACGTTTCAAAATGCAAATCCGTAAACGCTGTCAAAGATACATGATGTTCTAGATTCGAGCCTTATTTTGTAATTGTGTTACGGTGAAAGGACGCAATCAAGATAAATAAAAATATTCTAAGCTGAAGCCAACGCTCAATAGCCAGGAAGTTGAATTGATTGAACGGTTACGAGAATCTCAGGCGAAACAGATACTTCTGGCGTTTTTTCACGGTGTAAATGCACTGTTCGGCTTCCCGCTGGGTTTGTTGTTCAGCTAGGGTTATCAAGCTCTGGCGATAATGCACTGAGTTTTAGTTGGGTAAGTGGATGGTATGGCGAATGATATAAGCTTTGTTAGGTTTGCTTACTGTTTATTTTTGAAAAGGTGAGATGGCGTACAAGGTGGGCAGTCGCGAATGCGATTTCTCCAGGTCGCGAATGTGGTCCTGAGGTACTTCGTCTCGTGGATATTCGTCTGGAGGCTTGCTGCTCGTGCACTGAGTAAACGTCTCAAGGATTAACGTCTCAAGGTAAACGTCTCAAGGTAAACGTCCTAGTAAAGAGGCCGCTGTTCCTGGGTTAACGTCTCGAGGTTTAATATTTCGAGGTATACGTACAGGGGAGAGGTTTGTTACGGGGAATTTTCACTCTCTCTAGTTTCAGCAGCAAGCGCTGGCTTTTATAGCCGAGAAATGCCGACTGCCCGTGGTAATGCAACAAGATTCAGCTGGGGAGTGCTGATGAGCAGCCCTTAAGTCATGGGGCTCTTTTCTCATTAGTCGTATGCGTGGGGCGTTGTCGCAGCCATTCGGATGGAAAGTAGCTGCCCCCGCACTGAACCTTCTTGCACCAGAGTGAGGAAAGAGGCTATCTCAACTGCTTATCGAATCGTAAGAATCAGTCAACTTTATCGAAAGTAGCCGCAGGCTATGATCGGTACATGTGCCGATTTACAAGTTTTTGCATAAAGTTCGATGGTACATGTTTGCTAACCGTACAATCTTCAGACCAGGAGGTCTGATCTTATTTGCTGTATTATGTGTAGAGGTTTCACGCAGTTTAGGAGACAGTTGCTTTCACATGGGTGGCTTGTGTTATTTCGACAGCTGCTTAATTATTTAGTGGTCGGCCACTGCTGCGGGCTACGGCGGGCTGTGTTATCAGTACCGAGGCTTCGGCAGCAGCCTAAAAAATTGAGAAAGATAAAGAGCACTGTATGTGCATTCCCGACGTTACAATAGTTTGAATCTATAATATTGTAACGCTCTTTGAAAGCGAGAGTAGCGTAACCCTGAACAAATACTTTTTCATACTCTCCGTATGCGTCTGTATATGATCCTGCGTTATCACGGGCACTATCAGAACCTACGGAGCCTGCTTATTTAACGAAGAAGGTCTTCATTTTAATGATGAGAATGTCTTAAATTGTGTTGTCGTACAAAGTTATACTTCTGTGTAAATGCATTCTATTGCATTTGTCTAGTGTTATTTCTTAAAGCTATTTCATTTCTCTGTTTTTTAATTAATTAGTTATGCGACCACATGCTGCTATGTTGTATAATTTTTTTAAGCTTGATTTTTAAATCAAAGACTGATTCTGTAAAAGATGCATAGCCAGAGTATTCTCCTCATCTGTAAAATAAGTAATCATATGCGGGTGTAAGTATGTGTAAATGTAGTTTTTTTTTTTATTTATTTTTTTTTATTTAATTAATGTATATGTTTATTTATTCAGGGATTCGAAAAAACGTATAAGTGGCGTAAGCGGTTGCTGTGAATTGTTTTGCTTTGTGTTTCGTTGATCCTGATTTTTACGTTCTTTTTTTGCCATGTGTTGAGCACCAGGTAAGGTCCTGAATACTGATCGTTAAACTAATGACCCTTAGGGCTTTGTACAAGCCATAAATACATAAATTGTCTACTATTACGATTAATTTAAAATTTAATTTTTTATCGTAAATCTTTTTGCTCTATTTGTAGCCATAATCAACTTTTCTCGAGCGATCTGATGTAGGGTATTTAGTTGAGTGACTAGATCTGTCATGTACTGCTAATGTGTGTGTAATAAATCATCTGCTTTAATAGATTCGTTACTAGGTAGCCGTAATATTTTTTGAAAAACTAGTTTGATAGGTGTGTTCTGTATGCTTTCGTGTTTCTTAGTATTGAAACTAAATGTCGCCAATTCAACCAATTCATCCCACTGTTATAATAATGTGATAAATATTTTAAGGTATTAAGCAACGTTGTAATGTGATCTTTCAAGGGAACCGTTTGATTGGGGGTGAAAAGCTGATTTTTTGAATTGCTTGGTTTTAAATTGACTAGCTATTCTCTTCCTTAATTTACTTAGGAAGTTAGGGCCTTGATCTGTTAGTATGGCTGCTAGAGCTCCGTAAAGACGAATGAATTTTTCTACAAAAGCGTCTGCTATTGATATATCAGTTTGATCTTTTAATGGTACTGCTATAGCGTATTTTAAAAATAAGCACTACATTATTAAAGTATATTTGTTACTATGCTGAGTTACTGGTAATGCACCCTTTATGTTTCAAGCTAGCTTAGTGAAAAGTTTCGTGGGTGTGTCTCTCTCGTAGGTGTGTGGTAATAAATAATAATTAAACTTACGCCTTCTTTGTCTTGACGTCTTATAGGTAAACTATGTGAAAATTGGTGTTGTTATTAATTAATTTAGGGGTACCGACTATCAGTTTTTCAAAGCGGGATAATATATTTATTGTACGGATATCTTGTGCAATGTCATTTAATGGTGGGTCGAGGTTGTTGGTGAAGTAAACATAATTGTCTTTTCTAATGTAAATCTCTTACCTTGAAAAAATTATTTTGTTTGTTTGTGTAATTAGGGTGGGTTGACTACTATTATTATTATTATTCTGCGTATAATTTTCTTCGTGTTCTCCTAGAGTGAAAGCTTCGCGTAACGATGGGGCATGAAAAAAATTTTCTTTGACGTTATGAGGGTCTCGCTGCTGACTTCTATTAATTTTGCGATGAGTGCTTGGTGAGTTTTCTTTAGTTTGTCTTACTTTTATGGAAAAAACAGCCTGGTCTTGCTTGAAAATAGCTGAGCGGGTGCATGGTCTTTATTGTTATTTTTGTCGAGTTTTCGTTTCTTGGAAGCTAAAACTAATTGGGCTTCTTTGTGGCGGGAGCTCATGCTCTAACCTAACCTTTGGAGGGTCGCTATGCCATATTGCTGGGTTTTTTTGGATACGGTATTTGGCAGCTGTTTCAGCTCTTCTTTTATGCAGGTGAGTTAAAGTTTTAAAACGTTAATTGGGTTTATAGATAATGCGTCTGCATTGATGCTTAGGAGGACTGGTTTATATATTATATTAAATTGAATAATCAGTGAGTTTAAGTCATCAGCGTGTGACTCGAGAGCATGGGTCTTTCATTAAATTGAGGCATAGAAGGACCCAATGATCAGTTACTAATATAAATTTTTTTTCTGTTCAGGTATGCTCTTAATTCCTCTATGCAATACATTAGAGCTAAGGCTTCTTTAGAGAATGTACAGTAGTGACTTTCAGTTTTAGACAAGGTGGGAGATGTGAACTCGATGGGCTTATGTTTTCCAATTTCTTCTCCAGAGAGCACCCCTTCTATAGCGTAGCCTGAAGCATTTGTTATAAGTATTTTTTTAAAGTCAGGGTTAATTAAAATTGGAGGAGAGCATATTTTATCTCTTGGGATTTTAAATGCTTTTTGTGTTTCTTCGTTCCACGAGAACTCTTGATCCTTTTTAAGTAGCATGTTTAAGGGTTAAGCTATTTTAGCAAAGTTTTTCACAAAGCAACGGTAGTATGTTACTAATCTTCAAAATTTTCAAACTTTTTCTGTAATTTTTTGGTCAAGGAAATTCTTTAACTGCCTCTTTTTTTTTGGGTCGGCTTTTAGCCCTCCTCTTCTTACTATGTGACCAAGATTATTTATTTCTTATTTTAAAAACTCACATTTTTCGGGCTGCAAGACTAAATTTGCTTTTCTCAGTTGCTTTAAAAATTGCATTATAATTTTATAGTATTTATTAAATTTTTAGAAGTGAATGCATACATCGTCTAAGAAAAAAACTGCTCCTTCTATGTTTGGAATTAAGTCAACTATGAGTGCTAAAAATATTGGTGCTCTTATTTCTAATCCGAAAAGGCATCTCTTGAAGTGAAAAAGTCCTAGTTCATACATCAAGGCAGTTTTATCTCTGTCTTCTTTTTTAATTTTAATTTAGTGATAACCAGCTTCTAAATCAGAGACTGTGAAATATTTAGATGCACCGATTTTGTCTAGACTACGTACAATGTTGGGTACGGGATAGTTGTAGTCAAGTATTACGTTACTGAGTTTTTAAAGTCTATAAGGACACAGTATCTTTTTTGTCCGTTAGGTCCTGGCTTTTTTGGCACGCAGAAAACCGGTGCCACGTAAGGGCTTGTAAAAAGCTCAATGACTCCGTTGTCAAGCATTTCTTTGACTTGTCTGTTTATTTCTACCCACAAGATGAGATGTTGCCGGAAAGGCTTCATTTTAATAGGGATACCAGTTATCGTAGGGCTGTTTAGCCTCGTGAGGTCCGTAGCAGGTAAGCTTTCACCTTTGAGGTGAAATCCGTTGGCATAGTCTACTGTTATCTTCTTTATGAGTGTTAGCTTGCTGTGCTTAGTGTGCTCGAGACGTAATAGATTTAGAACCTTTCGTTCGCACGATGTTACGTTTAAATTTACTAATGTGCTTAAGATTGTTTTATTTGAAATGTTTATAGTAAATTTCCTTTTTAGTTGTTATTTTAAGTTCTTGTTATACAACATAATACATGTGTATCTGTTTTTTCAATTTTTGTGGTCCTTTTTGGTACTTTGTTTTAAGATGCTTTTGAGGTAAGTTTGTATACTGCTTGAAGTCATAGCCTTTATTTTGTACGTAAGTTATTTTTCTAAACTATTAAAACTTTTAAGGAGTTTTTTTTCCACGTCACTTTTTTACGTATCACGATGCTGTGTGTATAGATTAGCGTTATGATTTTCAACTTTACTGCTTTTGCAATTATAGGCAGTTTCACCACGTTTTCTTACGGTGTTATTATTTTTTTGATTTTTATATATGGATACCTGATTATTGTTAATTTTAAAGTTTTAGATTTTTATGTCGTCGTTGTTTGTGTTCTGATTTTTCGGATTTTAGATTTCAGAGTTTATTACAGAAGGTTTTGTATCTTGATTTTGAATTTCGGCGTTTGTAGAATAATTTTTTATTTCTTGATTTCAGATTTTGGTGTTGGTAATGTTAGGTTTGTTTCACGATCTTAGATTCCAGCTTTTAGAGTATCATTTCTTATTTCATGATTTCGAATCTCGACTTTTGAAATGTTGTTCTTTGTTTCATAATTTCGCAATTCCGATATTGGAATGTCGTTTTTTGTTTCATGATTCTAGATTTTGGAGATTTTTGATAATTCGGGATTTTTTATTCCTTGATTACTAGTGAGTTAAGATTGTTTATTTTTTAGTGGTTCTGAGTGAGAGTGCTTTGTTGATTTAACGCGTGAGAAAATGTATGAAATACTTGTGCATGCGATGGAATTTTTACGCTGTTTTTTGGGAATATTTTGTGTTATTTTTTCTGGTTTCGATAGAATTTACGTAATTTTTTAGTTTTAAGTAATTTTTATAGTAAACTACGAGTCAACTGATTTCACTGAATTTGATTGTTACTATAGGTATTTGGGTTTCGATATTTAGTAAGATGGTTTTGTTAACTATTTTTTGTTTTAGGAAGATGTAAGTGTTACATTGCTGGTATCTTCCAAGCTTTTCCTCTGGAAGAGACCTAAGTCATTTCTCGATGCCTCTTTCTTAATTTTATCATTGTTGGTCTTTTTTCACATTTGTATTTTCAGTAACCTAATATTTTGCAATAATTGCAAGTTTTTAAATTGATTCGATCATTATTTATTGAGTTTGAAGTTTGTTGCTGCATGTATTGATTTGATACATAATTGTTAGATTGATGTGTAGGTGCAAGATAATTACGTAATGGTTGACTTCATGAGATGTTTTTTTTTAGAGACTTAGTGTATAACGATACAAAAAAGAGGCTAGAACGACGTTTGATGGTGGATGGAGTAGAATTGCACATGGGCGTGATTTGGTAAAGTATCGGTTTTACTAGTATTACAGCGATACCAGCAATTGCCTGCTGTGTGCCCTCGTCTTTTACATATTTGGCATTTTTCTAGAGTTTGTATGAAGTTTATTCGTGCATTTTGACTTAGTCTATTGGTTATGATTTTTACTGTATCTTGTAGATCTCTGAGTTCATAACACTCGATGTCTCTTTCTATTTGTGTAGCCTAAGTTGTGGCAGTTTTAAGTATGTTTTTGTGTCTCATATCCGCTTTTATTACCCAATGTAGCCTTATTATGAAATATTTAACTGGATCCTATTCTAGTTGTGTATAAAATTCCTGATGTTTTTGACCATCATAGAGAGTTGCTCCAATTAATTTTTGGGCAGTGCCTTCAACTCTATTCGAAAAGAAAATAACGCTCTCTTTTTTTTGTTTTAACACCACTATTTGGCTCATTATTTGATGCCATGTTTTTGCGAATCCAAGAATGTTTGTAAAAAATATTGCTTTTTCTTCAATGGTGTCAAAAATCTTGTTTTTGGTGAAGAGTTATGCTTCTCTGAAAGTCGCATTTTAATTAATTTTGCTAAATTGGGTTCGTTCGTTTTTAAAATTCCGTGGCATGTTTTTTTGCAACCGTCTAAAAAGATTGAAATCGGGATGTTTGACTCCTTGTATATAGGTTTCATTTAAATTGTGTCTTCAACAGAAAGATTGCGAGGAAGTAGCAGTGCTAAATTATTTATGTTATGCAAGCTATTCAGAGTTTGGAAAGGATTGCTGGATGTAGGCTTTTTAAAAAGACTAGAGTAATTATTGTGAGTAAAATTGTTGGAGTTATGATGGTTGATGATAGGTTTTTGATAATTTTAAGAAGTGTGCTGGTGCTTAAAGTGCTAATGGTTCTGTTTTTAGTTGATTTTGTTGTATTATTGTCTAGCGAAAATCGAAATTCATCACTTGTTCTGTTATAGTTGATAAGCTGTGATGCTCTTGTGTATGGATTAAGTGGGGTGTTGAGGTCTAATTTTGAAAAATCTTCAGAAATTTCTATGTCATTTGTTAAAAGCTTACTAATTTTATGGATAAAGTCTGAGATATCTTTTTTTGCTGAATCGTAGTTCATGACGATTTCTGTGTCTATCATTCCTGATAAGGATGTGACTAATTTTCCTGATTTTAGGAACGTTTGCGACATTTGTACTGTCGGGTAAGTCTTTTTGTCTCATTTGCAAAGAAATCAAACAATGTTGTGTAGTCCGTGATTTTTTTTGCTGCAAAAGTAAGTTTAATTTTGCTAATGTGAGTAAGTAGAATTTCGAGTGCGTCAGCGTTGTGGTTGTCAATTATAAATATGTAAAAGGTAGTGGTTTTTTTCAAGACGAGCCCCCAATCGTGACGTGGTAGATCTTCGATATAACTTTGGTGCCCGAGAATTGGAATGTAGCGTATAGCACGTGGGCAGCAAATGCTTTTGTGTTCAGCAGTGTTTGTAATAAAGTAAAGTTTTAAAAGTAATTTACCAGTACTTTTACGAGTAGTGGACTATTCGAGGCTGACAGCTCTCCTAGGTTGACCAGTGAAGTAAATTTTGTGTTAAGCTGGTGATATATTATAAGGAATGATATATTAAATGATAAGAATATTTAAAAGCCTAATTAAATGTTAGAAAGTGTGATTTATTAATTCACAATTATTAGAACGATAGTTTGAACAATTAGACGGACGTTTAATAATATAACTCGCTTTAATTAATACCGACTACTTGCTTGTTGATCGACAGTTTCTCCAGAAAATAGGATAAGCCGTAGGGCATGGTTCTATTTAAATTCTGAATTAGATTGATAATCAGCGCTAGGACCAATGGTGAGTCAAGAAATGGAGGTAAATTTGATTAACATATCTTTGGAAAAAAGGTACATTTTCAGGCGTAGGCCAGATGTTGAATTTTGTGGGGATGGAGTTAGGGAGTGGGAATGGCGGGTGAGCCCACAATCGGTTGAAAATTTTTGCATTAATATAAATTCATATGGATTTTTAAAGTACTTTTCAGTACGAAAAGTGTAAGTAAAATTTTTAGTACCATATTACAAGTACCACATTATTCAAACTAAAGGACTCTTTTCTTAAGTTAAAACAGTGAGGCAATGACCACTGATCACTCACTCTAAATGTTGTAAGATTATATCAATAAATTTGCGCCTTATTAATTATTTTTACTAAAAAAATGGCACATGTATACTTCGTAGGTTAAATGTCTATTCATTTAAAAATGAAGTTAAACAGCTAGTAACTAGTTTAAAGTTACTACTTTATTTACATGAATTTAATTTAATGACAAGAATTTAATTAATTTTTAATGACCAGAAATTTTTTTTTTTTTTTTTTTTTCTNCTTTTTTTTTTTTCGTGTGTTTGAACTTAGCAAACTTGTTGAATTGATATAACATTGATAGTGCATCAGTTATGGCTTTAAAGACCTTAATTTATACATGCAACTCACAGCCCGTGCCTCACACTAGTGCGAGTGAGTGTGTAAGTGAAAGTCTATGCAGAGCCACATTATATGGCTCTAACTCTTGCTCCCTGCACACGCAGTGTCAAAAAGTTGTATGCAAAACCAGTGCGAAAAGTTATGTGAGTTACACGCGTGCGTTAAGCGCCTTTCCCATGAACTAGTATCGTAATGTACTGCTCAAAACAGCCTAATTTAATCTCAATAAACCAGACATTTAGACAAAAATACTCATTTGTCATTGTGTTTAAAAGTAGCTATACGATCTCCCAATAAATAAAAGCATGGTTACTGAGTCTCCGATGGTTTTTTAAACTATTCTTGCTGATATTCTTAAATACTTAATTAGCACTGTTTACTTTTTTAACTTCAGTGCGTAGTGTACAATACTGTTTGTTATTTAAATACCATCTTGTTGAACGCATTTACTAATACTCACATACTTACGGTTGGCTCACGTTTCAAAAAAAAAAAAAAATTAATTACTATCGATTTTTTTTTCACCAATTTAAAAGCTCAGACAAATTCAGCATTTTGCTTCTTATGACACAACAGTGGTCATAAAATATTACCATAAGTAGTAAATTTAGAAAAAAAAACATTAGTAATATACTTTTCCGTTGGTAAGAATCCGATGTAAGATTCAATTTAATGTTTGAAGCCTAAGATTATTTATATATTATAAATACTATAATGAATAACTTTTTATCTCATTTTTTATTAATACTTAAGACAAGGTTTTAATAGAAAAAATACTTGCTTCCATGTGAAACGTTTACAGAGCGCCAGAAGAGGTTAACCCACTTATTGACAAAACCTTTTACAAGAAAGTGAGTGTTTCGTATTAAAATCCAACCCCTAAGAATAAAATAATGAGATATCAATTCTTACCACATGAAAGTGTAGAAAGTCTGCAATAAAAACGAAATGAATGGTTTAAACAAGTGCCTGTAAATACACGACTTTGGGCTCTCAAAAATATCTGTTTATTGTCGGAAATACTATTAGTATGCCACACTCTACAGCGACTTTAATAATGAACTTTACAGTGCATTTTACTTTTAATTTTCATAAACAACAGTATGAGTTATGTTACCAGCATCGTGTACCGAGTGCTCTCGATTACCTTAGATCTATTTTTAAAAATACAAGTATAATGTATTATCTTTTAAATACACACGCTTCTTCGTCCTTACCTTCGAAGTATTCAGTTTCTAATACTCTGATTGGATTCTTACTTTTGTTGTGTAAATAATTAGTTGTAAGTGACTGTTTAACAGAATTACCAAAAGTTTTTTAGGGAGCACTCGTTATAAAATAGTGTAAGCAATATTTAAAAATTCGAAATACTTCTTATAAGGTTAAAATAATTAAAGGAATTCAAATAATTTTATAAGAATCAATAGAACGCTTGAAGCTTATTTAAAAATGATTTTGTGAAGAAAACTGGCACCTGGGAGTCCTTGATGGAATATGGACTTAGCAATTACATTAAACATAATCATATGTAGAAATGAAATTTTTTTAGATAGAATAAACTTCCACTCTTAACATTTGTGATGATGAAGTTCATGATAAAGTAAATGCTTACTTTCCATTAACAGATGTTTCCTTCCAATTGTCCAAGGGTAAAAGTAGTTTAGCAGCAAACTCAAGCCCTTTCATCCAATTATTACTGTTTAATTTAGTGTTGACATTAAGCTTTATAGCTTGATCTGCATTCCATTCTATATACATGTTTAAATTGTAAGAAGGTATTTTTGTAACTAAAGAGCACTCCGCTTTAACAGAACGAGTAAGATATCTGAATTCCATGATACTACTTATATTTTCACTGTTATTTTCCAAGAGAAGGGTAATAAGTTTAAAATATGTTGCAATTTGTAATGTTGGATCTCGAGTAAGGTCCCATTGTAATAAAAAACTAAACTCCTTGATACTCTCAGTATCAAAACTCGTAACAATCATTTTAGCATCCCTCCACTTATCAAAGTGCAACGTAATTGATACTTCTGTGAGAGGATTTACATTAACCATGATAGAATACGTACTGTTTCTATATTTTCCTTCCAAAAATATGGTGCAGTGGTTGTATGTTACTATATAATAGTTGAAAACAAGTGCATATTTATCTGCATTAATCTGTTCAGCAGCTAAACCTTTGAAAAAGAAGATTTATATTTAACTTACGTATCAGTTAAATAAGTAAAACATTATTACTTAGCAACATTGTCTGTTATACGCTACAAAAACCTTTCACGTTATAAAAATAATTATGCGATATCATAAATAAGAACATATATAATACTAAAAGTAAAAAAATTTTCTTTTTTATCGTTCTAATCTTTTTCTAGGGATCAACTACCGTTTTAATTGGAAAAGTTTTTTGATAAGTTATTAATTCTTTAAAAAAATCTCTTCATTGCACGCAGAAGAGCTGTTTAATATAACAAATAATAGATAAGGCTTTTTCATAACTAAAGTAGTTTACAGTACAACACAAATTCTTTTTTAATCTATTACTACCATCAGTCACAATCTTCTCCTTACGATGTGGTAAACTTTGTCTGCATTGGTTAAATAAATAGAGATATTAAAAAAAAGCTGAATAATAAGGAAAGGGTCTCTAAGAACTCTAANAGTCTGTAGTGGTCCTAATAGTGGCAGAGCGTACTAGGCCATCGTGACCAGGATGGACCTCGACGACACGTCCACGTAGCCACCAGCCGTCAGAGTGAATCAGCGATGGATCGAGTACTACAACAAGGTCGTTTACGTTGAGATTGGCTGTCGGGTGGTCTACTTGGCTCGTTGCTGCAGAGTATAAAGAGACTTGTGAATCTAGTGTGACCAAAAATGATCTCGCAGTCCCTGGACAAGGTCCCGAAGTGTGGCATGATTTAATCTCGATGACTCAGCAGTACCAGGATGTGGGATTGCCTTCAGAGAATCATCTATGAGAAAATACCCGGGCGTCAGAGCGTTGAGATCCTCCAAGTTGCCAGACAGTGGACTTCCAAGGAATATCTGAAACGACAATGGTACCAACTTGAAGGGCGCCAATCACAAGCTTAACCGTCATCGCCAGGAGGCTAAATTCGATTGGGACTGCGTGCATGATTCTCTCACCAAGGAAGGTATAACTTAGCGCTTTATTCCTCCATTCGCTCCTCACTTTAGGGGGCTTTAGGAGGCCGGGGTGAAGTCTGAGAAAGGCTCATCTTCGGCGGATCATCAGACACCACAAGCTCACCTATGAAAAGTTGGAGGATCTCAAAGCTCTGACGCCCGGGTATTTTCTCATAGGTGATTCTCTGAAGGCAATCCCACATCCTGGTACTGCTGAGTCATCAAGATTAAATCATGCCACACATTGGGACCTTGTCCAGAGACTGCGAGATCATTTTTGGTCACACTAGATTCACAAGTATCTTTATACTCTGCAGCAACGAGCCAAGTAGACCCACCCGACAGCCAATCTCAACGTAAACGACCTTGTTGTAGTACTCGATCCATCGCTGATTCACTCTGACGGCTGGTGGCTACGTGGACGTGTTGTCGAGGTCCATCCTGGTCACGATGGCCTAGTACGCTCTGCTACTATAAGGACCACTACAGACTTATACACACGTCGAAAAATCCAGTTGTCTTTAGTTCCTATCGACCCAGTCGATTTAGAGTCAGGTGGCCCGACTCCGAACCCGTCAGCGGCAAGTCCGATTTCTTTCAAACTATCTTGTCGTTCTAGGAATGAGATGGGCGGGATGTTGGTTTGAAACTCCCGCTGGTTCAGATCAATGAAAGATTCGAGGACGGAGGAAAGGGGAACCGGCGCTGATGTCTGGCCTGGGCTGGAGAAGTATTTTTTTTGTTGATTAAATCTGACGGTCTGTCCTGTATTCGAGAAATAAACGAGAAGTTTCTTAACTGTCACAAATCAAAAGTTATATTTCTTCTATATACAAAGAGTAGCAAAAAGATCATTCAACCTCTTTTCCCAACAGAAAGAAAAGGGAAACTAACGAAAAGAAGCACCCCAAAGAGAGCAATTGCCTAGTACGTCTACGTCGTTGTTCCTGGATTCAGCTAAACGTTGGCTTAGAATTTAGAAACAGTTCTTTTACAAAGAAAAAGTTTATAATATAGTTACCCGCTTAACAGGAATTTAATGTAAAAGTTATAAAATAATAGGGTTTTGTTCATAGTAAGATACCAAAGTGAAGAGTATCTTGTAATGTTGAATGAAAAACGAAGTGTAAGAACTAGTTTACTGAATAAAACCAGCTAGCAACTATTCACTTAGCAGATTTAAGGCTCTGATTTGTTCTACATTGTTTATATATTGTTCTATGGATATGATTTTAAGTTTATAAAAACATTTTGAAGTGATAGGCTCAAGAAGACTCCTAACTGGTATTAAGAGACCTAAGTACAAATAGTAATGGTTTTGTTATGCTAATGTTTGAGGTAATTTCTTATGTGACTGATTTTTACATATGTTTTTTGACTATTCTTTAAGGTAATGAAAAAAATCTGGTGGAATACGGTTGAATGGACTTCAGATTCGGATTCCGGGATCCAAAAAACGTCTAATAAGTGTTCTCTTGTTTAAAAAAGCATTTTTTTTTTTTTTTTTGTGAATTGACGTTTTGTAACAAATCAGATAGTCTTACATTAAGTGTACTTGAAAGAGGCTCTTTACCAAGTGTTTAACTTGACAGACATTTTGTTTATACTCCAGTTTACTTTACATTTATGAATGAGTACATTGAACGTATATCCTAATGGTGACTAAAAAAATTCATCAACGAAAAACATTAATACATCAGAAATTTTAATAATATCATAATAAAATTATCACTGCACTCTTTGAATATTATTTCGTGTATTTATTGTACTGTTACGTCACCGTGAAGTACTCTTCGAGTTGAAGCTTTCGCTTAACAAGTCGGGACACACGTTGGGCACGTAAATGGGACACAGGGCTAAAGGGGTAGTTCTGACTAACGACACGGTATTTGCACAGGGGCTACGGCTGTTACAACCGACTAGAACCGACTGCTGTGCAATATTTCGATGCACTTGCTCGCGGCTCGTCTAAGGTTAAATGACTTTACCCAGAGCAGCATACCGAAGGGTATTCCGTTCACAATCTAGATAATACCAGCACCATTACGAGAAAAAGTATCGTTTCTAGAAGTTACGTGGGGGTAAATGGTAATTTGACTCGCGACCTGACTCGGATGTACTAATGCCGTCGTAAGTACTGATTTTTGCTGTAATCTGACGAGTTGTTACTCCGATGGTACCACTATTGTGGTGGATAATGGTGTGCCCGTAAAATACACTTCATATTTCTCGATGATGCACAATGGTGTGCGCGTAAAACAAACTTAATAATTTTCGATGATCCAGGTGTACCAGTACGGGGGTGGATAATGGTGTGCACGTAAAACAAACTTAGTCATTGACCCGGCCAAAAAAAAATAAGAACAGGAAAAGAGGGAATACAAAAAATTTGTCATCTAAGCTTCAATGCTTACTTTTATTTACATAGAAAACAGAAGTACACGTTGAACCAGTGCGAGCCAAGGCAAGTAAATTATCAGAAATGTTACGCGCTTGTGGAGGACTGAGTGATAGTAGATGCAGACTCTAACTATTCAGTCAACCGTTCGATGGTGAAAAACAAAATTAACTGAGTCCTTACCTCGTGGTAGCCTGAGAAGTAGCAGAAATGGACTCTTACTACTCAGTCTACCGTTCGAGGGGTAGTAGTTAAAAGAGTCTCTGGGCCTTTTTATGAGGAGTAGCAAACCTTGGTGACACGCTGGTTCAAAAATGACACAGGAAAACTTGCCGAGGGAAAATCTTAAAGAAAATACGATAGCTAAAAATCTTATTAACTAGAACTGCTCCAGTTAAGCCACTCAAAAATTGGCACTTCCCACATCCGGCTTGCTCTCCTACATGCGTCAAGAGACAAGAAGCTAATTTACTTACTTTTGCCCTTCCTTTCTCTTTTACATCCAAATTTTACAAGATTTTAATACAACTTAACATCATCATTAAGACAGAATATTAGAAATGTTTACTAATTTTAAACACCGGTATCATTGTGTATATCTGGTTGTTCAGTTATTGATTAAAAAAAAAGAATAAATATCAATTTAACATGAGTTATCCGTATATAAGTTAAATGTAATGATTAAAGTAAGCCTTAGTTTATTAGCAATGTAAATTTATATTGACGCTTTGACTGGATGTGATGTTGATTGATTTCTTGCAATGGATTGAGTGTATTTCTCCTGAGCTTCTTATATTGTATTAGACTTATTGATCGGTAATGCATCTTTACTTTCAGAGCATAACTGACTTCTGCTTGGTTATCACAATTTATCATGGTGAATAAAGATTTTTTTGTCTTGGTTTCTCTCTGCTTGTAGTATATATTGCGTTTCACACTTGCTGTATTGATTTCTTTGCGTGTGAGCTCGTAAGCCATTCCATAATTTCTAAGATTTTATTTTAATGTAATGCCTTCGTAAATTTCTTTCTTATTTATTTTACTCTTAAAAATGTCCTTTTTTTTTCAGTTGGCTGACCTAATTGCAAACCATTATATAAGTTCTTGTAATTTATGTCAGTTTTGAATATTTTGGTTGTCTTAGGTGGGTACGTATCATCGTCTGATTCTACATCGTCGTTGTTCAGAGATTTTGACTTCTCCGTTATTGAAATTCTTGTGTTATTTTGTTTGGCTTTTTCAATTTTTAAGATTGAAATGTCAACTTTAATTTTAATCTTGTTAAATAATTTGTCTCCTAGGTATTTAGTCGTTCGTTTACTTGAGTTACGTAATATTTTCTTGCTGTTATTCCACTTAATAATGTTTGATTTTCTGCTTTGGAGCCACATTGTGCCAAAGTTTATTGGCTGAGGTCAGGAAAGGTTTTTGGGCGCTAAATTTTTCCTATAAAAGTGTTTACTGTTAAGAGTTTACTTTTTACAAACGTTAAGCTTCTCTAGGGACATTTTTCTTTCTACACTTTGATCTATAGTAGCAGGTTCACTGCCTTTGGGTTTTGTATGAACAAGCTTAGCTTCTTGCTTTAATGGTTGCACTAAATTAGTATTATTTGTTATGCTCACTGCTGCTGTAGAATTTTTTTTACGATGACATGTATAAGCGCAACCAACTCTAATTATAGCATTGGTCCTAGTAAAGGTTTTAATTACTATTTTCCACTTACTACAAAGTCCCTTATTGTTTTTACCATATCTTAAAGTGCCGTGGGCAAATGCAGGCCAACGAATAAACATAAACCATTGATGAATAAGAACTTACTAACCTTAGTACGTAAATTAAATTTATCATACTGTAAACTATTTAAATAAGTTGTTAAAACATGTTGACTAGAATTCTACTAAAATCCCGCATTATTTTTGCAACACTACAAGTATTCAAAACTACCGGTTAACCTAATTATGTAAGCTTGTGACAGGTGAATCACTATTAAGACTACGTAAGACTGCGTAAAAGACGATTAGTAATATTAATAATAAGAATTTTAATTTTAATGTAAATTCAATATCGCATACTATCAGAAATGAATTACTGTATTCGCTATGTGAGTTTGTTCACAGGCGGTAAGACAACTGATCAAATCCTTTATCGTGGCAAAGATATAGTTAGCCCTTTGAACACTAAGGCCTTAAGTCTAAGTACGAAGCAGCTTTCTTGCCTAGATTTAAAAATCAGGCATTAGTTTGACCTGTTATATGTATGTGATAGTTGTAGATTCGGAAGTGAAAAATTATTATAGCTATATTTGATATGGATATTTATAATCATAGTCATAAGGAAATATCAGGGTACAATCCTGCAGATGCTTTCATAATTGTATTAATCATTATGTTTGCAAATATAATGTAGAAGAAAACGATCGAATTTTTTAGAAGGGGTTGAAAAGAGGCTGAGAGAAAGTAAGGAGAGTCCTAAGCAAATGATAATTACTCAAAATACGTGAAACTGCATTGAACTTACCCTTAATTGAGAAGTGTACCAGAATTTTTTTCCTGTTTTGTAAGATACAAAAAGAAAATTGTACTTGTCTTGAAAAAAACGTTGTCAAAAAGCACTAATATACTGAAAACTGATTTGACTTGTAACCATTTTTCTATTTTGTTTTCATTTTTAATACATACTTTTGTTGCAAAAAAAAAAAGAAAAAAAGTGGACAGTTGACCATTAGAGTTCTTAGAGACCCTTTCCTTATTATTCAGCTTTTTTTTAATATCTCTATTTATTTAACCAATGCAGACAAAGTTTACCACATCGTAAGGCTTTTATCACATACATTGCTCTTTGCTGTTTTGAGGTTATGTTCAACATTTAAAGGTACTCATATTAACATAATATAGCCACTTACATCCTATGGTCTCATATCAAACAGCTTTATGCAGACTGAAGTGAGAAGTTGGTTAAATTTAAAACAGTTTTATACGTTTTTCTGAAAAAAATCGTGTTTTTTTGTAAAATTTGGAGGTTAGAAAAAAAAATTCTCTTATAAATGTTATTTTTGTATTTCACATTAACTAACAAGTATGCTTCAACAAAAATCATTATTCTTTTTTAATCCGTTCTTCAGATATTTGATTTTGAAAAAAAAAAAAAAAAAAACCCCACTGTGCGTCGCACATAGACTAAACGTTGAATTAATACCAGTACCCGCCAAAGTGTCAGGCGTCTCAAATGATCAAATGGAAATGGCGCAATATCAAGGGCTGATACAGCTTCAGGAGCCGACACCAAACCAAGCGATCAACATTGAGGCACACATTCTCAAGCACATCAGATTCGTCACTTCCTCGTGGTCTCTTTCGATTGTAATGGACCTGGAGCTTGAGCGGAGCCAACTGAAGCTCGCTGATCCCCAGTTTGGCCACGCTCGTACCGTGCAGCTTGTATTGGGCGCTGAGATTTATTGCCAGTTGCTCGTCCCTGGAGTTGTTCACACTGAGCAAATTTTGGTGCAGATTACTGTATGCTCACTGGTGGGACTTTTCAACTCAAAGGGACGACACTTTCGAGTACCTACACAGCTCTCCACACGGTTAACGAAGACGCGAGTCAGAATCAACTCATCGGTCTGGTACGACGATTTTGGGCTCTCGAAGATGTGCCGCAAGTGAAGAGACGCTCGAAGGCTGACGCTGAGTGTGAAAAGATGTACATCAACGGTCATTCTCGTGACCCCAACGGCCGGTACATCGTTCGGCTCCCTTTGAAGGCACATTGTTTAGACTTGCTTGGAGAGAGTCTGCCACAGGCTCATCTCACACTCTCCACCATGCACATAAGGATGCAGAGAGATGCAGAGTTTAGTGAGGCATACCGAGGCTTTATGGAGGAGTATCTTGCTTTGGGTCATATGAGACTTGTTGGGTTGGAGGAGCTGTACTATAAATCAGTGCCTATGTGCTGTATTCCTTACCACGGTATTTAGCAGCATAGTGACGGTGGTAAAAAGTTCAAAGCCATCTTCAACGCTTTAAAACCAATTTTCTCGGGTTATAGCATCAATGACATTCTGCATGCTGGGCTGAAGCTGCAGACCAATCTTGCCGTGATAGTTACTCGCTGAAGGTTTCACCTAGTGGTTTTTTTTGCTGACATTAAAATGATGTTCCGCCAGGTCAAGACTACCCCCGAACCTTTCCACCTACAATGGATAATCTAAAGCTCATCGCCTACGGAGGATGCTAAGCACCATCTCTGCATCAGCTCTGCAAGGACGAGGTAGCTTGATTTTTAAAGGCAGTTGGAGCTGTACAAAAGGTAGACGATTTTCTCGTCAATGCCGATGATTTTTCCACAGCGATGATGTAGCGAGACCAGATCGTCCAGTTCCTGAAAGCGGGTGATTTAGCCCTCAAAAAGTGGGTCTCAAATTACCCAGATCTTCTCAAGAATATTGATCCAGCTGACCTTATGCGACCCAATTGGTTCGGCCTGGCCACCAACGATCCAGTCAACGAGCTTGGCGTGACTTGGGATCTAGTCAACGACCAACTTTGATTTAAAGCGCCGACCAGCAGCTTTGCCCTCTTGACTAAGCAATAGGCTCTATCTGATCTGGCCTGGATATTTGACCCGACCAGCTGGTTGGCCCCACTCACCGTACGTGCAAAACTCATTATACAGGATCTCTGGCGATCAGGGCTTGGATGGGACGAGCCCGTTCTCGAGCCAAGGGCCCAACAATGGAGACACTTTCTAAGACACGCTTTAGGTGTGCAGAATCTCAGCAGACCTCAATGGCTTGGCAGCAGTTCAAAGTCCACGATCCAACTGCTCGTCTTTGGTGATGCCAGCCACCGCATGATGGTCTTTTGTGTTTATGCTCGAGTTTCCGGTGGCGTGGGTGAGGTGTTTACTCATCTACTTTGGGCAAAGACAAAGCAAGCCCCTATCAGGAGCTTAACTTCATCTGAAAAGCCGGCTACCTGGATAACTATCCTTTGTCTCGAGCTTTGTGCAGTCCTTATTGTGGTGCATCTTCTTCGCCTCGTCGCTGAAAGTCTCAGGTTGCTACTTAGCATCTGCCATGCTTGGACTGACTCTTGCGTAGTTCTTGACTGGCTTTGTGCCACAGACCTAACAAAAACTGATTTTAAGGACAACTACATTGACCACATACACAGTTTGACCCCTGGAATGCCATGGCATCACATTCCGACCGAAGAGAATCCAGCTGATGTTGCTACCCATGGGACCAAGTGTTCTAATCTCGTTGAGTCCAGACTGTGATGGTCAGGTCCACTCTAGCACAAAAGTGAAAAACAGCTTACGCAGCAGCAGTGGCACACAGTGGGCACGTACAAAGTGTTTGCACATATGCTTTCGGTCGACTTACGCGTGTGTCCTTAAGCGCGCTTGGATCGTTGGAGGATGGTCTCGTGTCCGCACTGCCCTACGCCAGTATGTTTTGTGCGTACGGCTTAGCACCCACCCAGGATTCCAAACAATGGCCGCCCTTCTGGCACAACGAGTCACCCCATCATGACCATTCAGTATTTGCGGTGTGGGCTATGCGGGATCATTTGCTCTCGTTCGCTTTAAAGGGCAAGGTCTCGTCACCGTAAAGGGCTACTTTGCCCTCTTTATTTGCTTCAGCACCAAGGCCGTACATCTCAGAACCGTAAGAGACCTCTCAACGGAGAGCTTTCTCGGAGCTCTTACAAACTTTTTCGGACGTCAAGGCTTGCCCAGGGATATCTGAAACGACAATGGTACCAACTTGAAGGGCGCCAATCACAAGCTTAACCGTCATCGCCAGAAGGCTAAATTCGATTGGGACTGCGTGCATGATTCTCTCACCAAGGAAGGTATAACTTAGCGCTTTATTCCTCCATTCGCTCCTCACTTTGGGGGGCTTTAGGAGGCCGGGGTGAAGTCTGCGAAGGCTCATCTTCGGCGGATCATCAGACACCACAAGCTCACCTATGAAAAGTTTAGCACACTTCTTGCCGAGATAGAAATGACCCTCAATTGTCGTCCAATGAGCATACAGTAATCTGCACCAAAATTTGCTCAGTGTGAACAACTCCAGGGACGAGCAACTGGCAATAAATCTCAGCGCCCAATACAAGCTGCACGGTACGAGCGTGGCCAAACTGGGGATCAGCGAGCTTCAGTTGGCTCCGCTCAAGCTCCAGGTCCATTACAATCGAAAGAGACCACGAGGAAGTGACGAATCTGATGTGCTTGAGAATGTGTGCCTCAATGTTGATCGCTTGGTTTGGTGTCGGCTCCTGAAACTGTATCAGCCCTTGATATTGCGCCATTTCCATTTGATTATTTGAGACGCCTGACACTTTGGCGTGTACTGGTATTAATTCAACGTTTAGTCTATGTGCGACGCACAGTGGGGTTTTTTTTTTTTTTTTTTTCAAAATCAAA
This sequence comes from Copidosoma floridanum, assembly GCF_000648655.2. The sequence continues at coordinate 672,385 of NW_019379532.1, read as the reverse complement.
TATCTGAAGAACGGATTAAAAAAGAATAATGATTTTTGTTGAAGCATACTTGTTAGTTAATGTGAAATACAAAAATAACATTTATAAGAGAATTTTTTTTTCTAACCTCCAAATTTTACAAAAAAACACGATTTTTTTCAGAAAAACGTATAAAACTGTTTTAAATTTAACCAACTTCTCACTTCAGTCTGCATAAAGCTGTTTGATATGAGACCATAGGATGTAAGTGGCTATATTATGTTAATATGAGTACCTTTAAATGTTGAACATAACCTCAAAACAGCAAAGAGCAATGTATTTTAATTAAAAATCCTATATCTTTCCCACTAATAAAAGTTTAAAACCTGAATTTGGATCAACCATAAAAGTAACATATAAAGGGTTTAGTTTTTTTGTGTTCCATTTTATTACACTACAAATTTTTCGACCTTTTTTTAAAGAGGTTTCATATTGCATTTACTTCTCCTTTGGTCAATATTTATCATTGAGATAAGAGCATCGGATAGATACATGGCCCTATTAAACATGTCTTCGATACGATGACTTCTGCTATCTTGTCTGGCACGATTTGAGAAAAAATACCTAAAATAATTTTTATATTAAATCTCATAATAATTGTCATCTGCATAATATTACAGCTCAAAGTTTGGATACTTTAGTAATACACTACCTATAATATTTGTGCCATGATTCACATGCATCTTCTGAGAAGTTGACCATAGGGATTGCGAATTTTCTCGCTATTGCGCACCCATGCATAAGTGATTTGTGTACCGAAGGGCTAAGTCTTGACCATTTATACAATTTGTGATTTAATTTACACGTTTTCAAGCAAATCTCTTCTAATTTAACAAGATCTAAAGGTTTCTTGCATTTAAAAGCAGTAATTATGGTAGCGATATTGCAGACGAGGGTACTATCTATCCCTATAGCTTCAGCAAAAATTCTTGGATCTTCAAAACACGTACGAGCTACATTACCTGTATTCGTTGTTCCGTGGCCTTGGATTATTTGATCAGTTCATATATGCAAAGCTTCATATAATTTTTTTTTGCACTATCTTCTTTTGCTTTTCAACAGCTTCTATTTTTAACATTTAAAATAAATTGTATTACTTTTATTACTTCATGCTTAATTGTGTTTAATTTTTAAGGTAGAAGTAGGGTTAAAAGAATTTTGAATTGATATTTCGCTAGATTTGTTAATTACAAAAACGACTACAAACTTGCCATGTTAAGGGGTATTGTATCTTAGTCTTTTGGGTTATAAGATTCTTGAGCTCCAGTTTTTTCATTATTCAGTTTTATAGCTTACAAAAATGATAACTGGTTTTTGAATTTTTGAATGTATCTTACTGATCGGGCATCAATTTCCAATTAAAGTCTTGTCAGTAGTTTTACTTAATCACCAGTGACTATGTTCATTGGTGAATCAGTAAAATTTTATTGATTCAATTTAGAGAGTGTGCCATGATGCACATGCANATGGAATCCGAATCTGAAGTCCATTCAACCGTATTCCACCAGATTTTTTTCATTACCTTAAAGAATAGTCAAAAAACATATGTAAAAATCAGTCACATAAGAAATTACCTCAAACATTAGCATAACAAAACCATTACTATTTGTACTTAGGTCTCTTAATACCAGTTAGGAGTCTTCTTGAGCCTATCACTTCAAAATGTTTTTATAAACTTAAAATCATATCCATAGAACAATATATAAACAATGTAGAACAAATCAGAGCCTTAAATCTGCTAAGTGAATAGTTGCTAGCTGGTTTTATTCAGTAAACTAGTTCTTACACTTCGTTTTTCATTCAACATTACAAGATACTCTTCACTTTGGTATCTTACTATGAACAAAACCCTATTATTTTATAACTTTTACATTAAATTCCTGTTAAGCGGGTAACTATATTATAAACTTTTTCTTTGTAAAAGAACTGTTTCTAAATTCTAAGCCAACGTTTAGCTGAATCCAGGAACAACGACGTAGACGTACTAGGCAATTGCTCTCTTTGGGGTGCTTCTTTTCGTTAGTTTCCCTTTTCTTTCTGTTGGGAAAAGAGGTTGAATGATCTTTTTGCTACTCTTTGTATATAGAAGAAATATAACTTTTGATTTGTGACAGTTAAGAAACTTCTCGTTTATTTCTCGAATACAGGACAGACCGTCAGATTTAATCAACAAAAAAAATACTTCTCCAGCCCAGGCCAGACATCAGCGCCGGTTCCCCTTTCCTCCGTCCTCGAATCTTTCATTGATCTGAACCAGCGGGAGTTTCAAACCAACATCCCGCCCATCTCATTCCTAGAACGACAAGATAGTTTGAAAGAAATCGGACTTGCCGCTGACGGGTTCGGAGTCGGGCCACCTGACTCTAAATCGACTGGGTCGATAGGAACTAAAGACAACTGGATTTTTCGACGTGTGTATAAGTCTGTAGTGGTCCTAATAGTGGCAGAGCGTACTAGGCCATCGTGACCAGGATGGACCTCGACGACACGTCCACGTAGCCACCAGCCGTCAGAGTGAATCAGCGATGGATCGAGTACTACAACAAGGTCGTTTACGTTGAGATTGGCTGTCGGGTGGTCTACTTGGCTCGTTGCTGCAGAGTATAAAGAGACTTGTGAATCTAGTGTGACCAAAAATGATCTCGCAGTCCCTGGACAAGGTCCCGAAGTGTGGCATGATTTAATCTCGATGACTCAGCAGTACCAGGATGTGGGATTGCCTTCAGAGAATCATCTATGAGAAAATACCCGGGCGTCAGAGCGTTGAGATCCTCCAAGTTGCCAGACAGTGGACTTCCAAGGAATATCTGAAACGACAATGGTACCAACTTGAAGGGCGCCAATCACAAGCTTAACCGTCATCGCCAGGAGGCTAAATTCGATTGGGACTGCGTGCATGATTCTCTCACCAAGGAAGGTATAACTTAGCGCTTTATTCCTCCATTCGCTCCTCACTTTAGGGGGCTTTAGGAGGCCGGGGTGAAGTCTGAGAAAGGCTCATCTTCGGCGGATCATCAGACACCACAAGCTCACCTATGAAAAGTTGGAGGATCTCAAAGCTCTGACGCCCGGGTATTTTCTCATAGGTGATTCTCTGAAGGCAATCCCACATCCTGGTACTGCTGAGTCATCAAGATTAAATCATGCCACACATTGGGACCTTGTCCAGAGACTGCGAGATCATTTTTGGTCACACTAGATTCACAAGTATCTTTATACTCTGCAGCAACGAGCCAAGTAGACCCACCCGACAGCCAATCTCAACGTAAACGACCTTGTTGTAGTACTCGATCCATCGCTGATTCACTCTGACGGCTGGTGGCTACGTGGACGTGTTGTCGAGGTCCATCCTGGTCACGATGGCCTAGTACGCTCTGCTACTATTAGGACCACTACAGACTTATACACACGTCGAAAAATCCAGTTGTCTTTAGTTCCTATCGACCCAGTCGATTTAGAGTCAGGTGGCCCGACTCCGAACCCGTCAGCGGCAAGTCCGATTTCTTTCAAACTATCTTGTCGTTCTAGGAATGAGATGGGCGGGATGTTGGTTTGAAACTCCCGCTGGTTCAGATCAATGAAAGATTCGAGGACGGAGGAAAGGGGAACCGGCGCTGATGTCTGGCCTGGGCTGGAGAAGTATTTTTTTTGTTGATTAAATCTGACGGTCTGTCCTGTATTCGAGAAATAAACGAGAAGTTTCTTAACTGTCACAAATCAAAAGTTATATTTCTTCTATATACAAAGAGTAGCAAAAAGATCATTCAACCTCTTTTCCCAACAGAAAGAAAAGGGAAACTAACGAAAAGAAGCACCCCAAAGAGAGCAATTGCCTAGTACGTCTACGTCGTTGTTCCTGGATTCAGCTAAACGTTGGCTTAGAATTTAGAAACAGTTCTTTTACAAAGAAAAAGTTTATAATATAGTTACCCGCTTAACAGGAATTTAATGTAAAAGTTATAAAATAATAGGGTTTTGTTCATAGTAAGATACCAAAGTGAAGAGTATCTTGTAATGTTGAATGAAAAACGAAGTGTAAGAACTAGTTTACTGAATAAAACCAGCTAGCAACTATTCACTTAGCAGATTTAAGGCTCTGATTTGTTCTACATTGTTTATATATTGTTCTATGGATATGATTTTAAGTTTATAAAAACATTTTGAAGTGATAGGCTCAAGAAGACTCCTAACTGGTATTAAGAGACCTAAGTACAAATAGTAATGGTTTTGTTATGCTAATGTTTGAGGTAATTTCTTATGTGACTGATTTTTACATATGTTTTTTGACTATTCTTTAAGGTAATGAAAAAAATCTGGTGGAATACGGTTGAATGGACTTCAGATTCGGATTCCGGGATCCAAAAAACGTCTAATAAGTGTTCTCTTGTTTAAAAAAGCATTTTTTTTTTTTTTTTGTGAATTGACGTTTTGTAACAAATCAGATAGTCTTACATTAAGTGTACTTGAAAGAGGCTCTTTACCAAGTGTTTAACTTGACAGACATTTTGTTTATACTCCAGTTTACTTTACATTTATGAATGAGTACATTGAACGTATATCCTAATGGTGACTAAAAAAATTCATCAACGAAAAACATTAATACATCAGAAATTTTAATAATATCATAATAAAATTATCACTGCACTCTTTGAATATTATTTCGTGTATTTATTGTACTGTTACGTCACCGTGAAGTACTCTTCGAGTTGAAGCTTTCGCTTAACAAGTCGGGACACACGTTGGGCACGTAAATGGGACACAGGGCTAAAGGGGTAGTTCTGACTAACGACACGGTATTTGCACAGGGGCTACGGCTGTTACAACCGACTAGAACCGACTGCTGTGCAATATTTCGATGCACTTGCTCGCGGCTCGTCTAAGGTTAAATGACTTTACCCAGAGCAGCATACCGAAGGGTATTCCGTTCACAATCTAGATAATACCAGCACCATTACGAGAAAAAGTATCGTTTCTAGAAGTTACGTGGGGGTAAATGGTAATTTGACTCGCGACCTGACTCGGATGTACTAATGCCGTCGTAAGTACTGATTTTTGCTGTAATCTGACGAGTTGTTACTCCGATGGTACCACTATTGTGGTGGATAATGGTGTGCCCGTAAAATACACTTCATATTTCTCGATGATGCACAATGGTGTGCGCGTAAAACAAACTTAATAATTTTCGATGATCCAGGTGTACCAGTACGGGGGTGGATAATGGTGTGCACGTAAAACAAACTTAGTCATTGACCCGGCCAAAAAAAAATAAGAACAGGAAAAGAGGGAATACAAAAAATTTGTCATCTAAGCTTCAATGCTTACTTTTATTTACATAGAAAACAGAAGTACACGTTGAACCAGTGCGAGCCAAGGCAAGTAAATTATCAGAAATGTTACGCGCTTGTGGAGGACTGAGTGATAGTAGATGCAGACTCTAACTATTCAGTCAACCGTTCGATGGTGAAAAACAAAATTAACTGAGTCCTTACCTCGTGGTAGCCTGAGAAGTAGCAGAAATGGACTCTTACTACTCAGTCTACCGTTCGAGGGGTAGTAGTTAAAAGAGTCTCTGGGCCTTTTTATGAGGAGTAGCAAACCTTGGTGACACGCTGGTTCAAAAATGACACAGGAAAACTTGCCGAGGGAAAATCTTAAAGAAAATACGATAGCTAAAAATCTTATTAACTAGAACTGCTCCAGTTAAGCCACTCAAAAATTGGCACTTCCCACATCCGGCTTGCTCTCCTACATGCGTCAAGAGACAAGAAGCTAATTTACTTACTTTTGCCCTTCCTTTCTCTTTTACATCCAAATTTTACAAGATTTTAATACAACTTAACATCATCATTAAGACAGAATATTAGAAATGTTTACTAATTTTAAACACCGGTATCATTGTGTATATCTGGTTGTTCAGTTATTGATTAAAAAAAAAGAATAAATATCAATTTAACATGAGTTATCCGTATATAAGTTAAATGTAATGATTAAAGTAAGCCTTAGTTTATTAGCAATGTAAATTTATATTGACGCTTTGACTGGATGTGATGTTGATTGATTTCTTGCAATGGATTGAGTGTATTTCTCCTGAGCTTCTTATATTGTATTAGACTTATTGATCGGTAATGCATCTTTACTTTCAGAGCATAACTGACTTCTGCTTGGTTATCACAATTTATCATGGTGAATAAAGATTTTTTTGTCTTGGTTTCTCTCTGCTTGTAGTATATATTGCGTTTCACACTTGCTGTATTGATTTCTTTGCGTGTGAGCTCGTAAGCCATTCCATAATTTCTAAGATTTTATTTTAATGTAATGCCTTCGTAAATTTCTTTCTTATTTATTTTACTCTTAAAAATGTCCTTTTTTTTTCAGTTGGCTGACCTAATTGCAAACCATTATATAAGTTCTTGTAATTTATGTCAGTTTTGAATATTTTGGTTGTCTTAGGTGGGTACGTATCATCGTCTGATTCTACATCGTCGTTGTTCAGAGATTTTGACTTCTCCGTTATTGAAATTCTTGTGTTATTTTGTTTGGCTTTTTCAATTTTTAAGATTGAAATGTCAACTTTAATTTTAATCTTGTTAAATAATTTGTCTCCTAGGTATTTAGTCGTTCGTTTACTTGAGTTACGTAATATTTTCTTGCTGTTATTCCACTTAATAATGTTTGATTTTCTGCTTTGGAGCCACATTGTGCCAAAGTTTATTGGCTGAGGTCAGGAAAGGTTTTTGGGCGCTAAATTTTTCCTATAAAAGTGTTTACTGTTAAGAGTTTACTTTTTACAAACGTTAAGCTTCTCTAGGGACATTTTTCTTTCTACACTTTGATCTATAGTAGCAGGTTCACTGCCTTTGGGTTTTGTATGAACAAGCTTAGCTTCTTGCTTTAATGGTTGCACTAAATTAGTATTATTTGTTATGCTCACTGCTGCTGTAGAATTTTTTTTACGATGACATGTATAAGCGCAACCAACTCTAATTATAGCATTGGTCCTAGTAAAGGTTTTAATTACTATTTTCCACTTACTACAAAGTCCCTTATTGTTTTTACCATATCTTAAAGTGCCGTGGGCAAATGCAGGCCAACGAATAAACATAAACCATTGATGAATAAGAACTTACTAACCTTAGTACGTAAATTAAATTTATCATACTGTAAACTATTTAAATAAGTTGTTAAAACATGTTGACTAGAATTCTACTAAAATCCCGCATTATTTTTGCAACACTACAAGTATTCAAAACTACCGGTTAACCTAATTATGTAAGCTTGTGACAGGTGAATCACTATTAAGACTACGTAAGACTGCGTAAAAGACGATTAGTAATATTAATAATAAGAATTTTAATTTTAATGTAAATTCAATATCGCATACTATCAGAAATGAATTACTGTATTCGCTATGTGAGTTTGTTCACAGGCGGTAAGACAACTGATCAAATCCTTTATCGTGGCAAAGATATAGTTAGCCCTTTGAACACTAAGGCCTTAAGTCTAAGTACGAAGCAGCTTTCTTGCCTAGATTTAAAAATCAGGCATTAGTTTGACCTGTTATATGTATGTGATAGTTGTAGATTCGGAAGTGAAAAATTATTATAGCTATATTTGATATGGATATTTATAATCATAGTCATAAGGAAATATCAGGGTACAATCCTGCAGATGCTTTCATAATTGTATTAATCATTATGTTTGCAAATATAATGTAGAAGAAAACGATCGAATTTTTTAGAAGGGGTTGATAAGAGGCTGAGAGAAAGTAAGGAGAGTCCTAAGCAAATGATAATTACTCAAAATACGTGAAACTGCATTGAACTTACCCTTAATTGAGAAGTGTACCAGAATTTTTTTCCTGTTTTGTAAGATACAAAAAGAAAATTGTACTTGTCTTGAAAAAAACGTTGTCAAAAAGCACTAATATACTGAAAACTGATTTGACTTGTAACCATTTTTCTATTTTGTTTTCATTTTTAATACATACTTTTGTTGCAAAAAAAAAAAGAAAAAAAGTGGACAGTTGACCATTAGAGTTCTTAGAGACCCTTTCCTTATTATTCAGCTTTTTTTTAATATCTCTATTTATTTAACCAATGCAGACAAAGTTTACCACATCGTAAGGAGAAGATTGTGACTGATGGTAGTAATAGATTAAAAAAGAATTTGTGTTGTACTGTAAACTACTTTAGTTATGAAAAAGCCTTATCTATTATTTGTTATATTAAACAGCTCTTCTGCGTGCAATGAAGAGATTTTTTTAAAGAATTAATAACTTATCAAAAAACTTTTCCAATTAAAACGGTAGTTGATCCCTAGAAAAAGATTAGAACGATAAAAAAGAAAATTTTTTTACTTTTAGTATTATATATGTTCTTATTTATGATATCGCATAATTATTTTTATAACGTGAAAGGTTTTTGTAGCGTATAACAGACAATGTTGCTAAGTAATAATGTTTTACTTATTTAACTGATACGTAAGTTAAATATAAATCTTCTTTTTCAAAGGTTTAGCTGCTGAACAGATTAATGCAGATAAATATGCACTTGTTTTCAACTATTATATAGTAACATACAACCACTGCACCATATTTTTGGAAGGAAAATATAGAAACAGTACGTATTCTATCATGGTTAATGTAAATCCTCTCACAGAAGTATCAATTACGTTGCACTTTGATAAGTGGAGGGATGCTAAAATGATTGTTACGAGTTTTGATACTGAGAGTATCAAGGAGTTTAGTTTTTTATTACAATGGGACCTTACTCGAGATCCAACATTACAAATTGCANCAAGTTTCAATTTAACAAATTTAAGTAGCAAATTCGACGAAGGTTAAAACCTGATCTTCAACAACACGTCTAAGGTGATGCTTGACCAACTTGACAGCCGCCTTTCATATACCACTCCAGTGAGTAGCACCTGGAGGATTGAAGTACCAACTAGTTCTTCATCAAGACAGTTTCTCAACCATTTACAATGAATCAATCAGCTCGTGCCAGCGTTTTCTTATTTCTAAGATGCTTCAACAAAATTAGAATCACGGTCATTGAATAGTGCACTATAATTTCCTCGTCTAGCAGTAAATCTTTGGAACGCAACAATGAATGTTTCAGCGAAATAGTCCTTTTTTATTCCTAAGTGAACATCTCTGGTAGACATGCATTCAAAGATCACGATGTAGCCTTTAGTTTTGCCCTTTCCATAAGTTAGAAAGGCGAGCTGAAAAAAAGGTTGCGTAGTCAATATTAGTTTTACTGAAAGCAGAGGAAGCTTAAACTCTAACACATGGCAAATCAGCCATAATTTGAGAAGTAGCAATTCCAGATAATCTTTTACATTTAAAGCAACTCGATATAAAAAGCACACTGTTTGTCGGCCTCTTAAAATTCAGTACTCCAATTGATAATATATATATTTAAAGAAAGCGGAGAGCTCCTGTGTAAAGACGGAAGATATTGCTCAATCACAAGTCTTGTAAAATGATTATTTGGATAAAAAATTAATAAATGTTTCGTGTCAAAAATAAAAATAGAGTGGCTTCAAATTTTTGTAACAGTGGAATCAGCTGATCGTCGTCCGCACAAAGTAATGATACAGCAGAAGTCGAAGGATCTACCGTGCTCAAGGGGCCTGAGAGTATCTGATCTAGCAAAGTGAGAGTAGCAATAGGTTCATCAGCTCTTCCACGCCCTATTGAGCTTTCAACGATGCGTGTGTGACGTCAGTTATTAGTATAAGATCAGTTCAGTCAGAGTTGGTGTACTGACAATCGGCTGACTGTAACTCATAAATGAAACTCAATTCAGTGCATAACCGTTTAAAAGAAAGTTTGTAAGCCAAAACTTAGGGTGATACCGTAGCGTCTACTGTCAATTAGAACTCTGAGGAAAATCATGGTTGTAATCCAAATGAAACTACGCATTTGGCAACTCTGACAACAGAATTACCAGAACTACTGACTCGTTTATTGAACCCTTGCTGACTTAGTTTAAGAAGAGAGCAAGTAGCTTTAGAAACGATAGAGCACTGCGGAAATGAATGTATTTAAGTTCTAACATATAAACGAATGCCTGTTAGACTAATGAAAATAACCCAAGCTATAGCTGAGAGAACACCCGTTCTACTGGAATTTAATTTTTTAACATGATGTGATACAGGAGGAGACTTTGTACCAGTACCTTGATCATGAGTGACTCTAGTGGAACCTAGTCCTAAAGTATCATCCTTATCTAAAAGTGAGTGGTGGTTTTTTTACAAATACAGTAACTCAATCTATATTTGCAAATCCCGTTTTAAATGCTTTCTGAGATAGTTGAAACATTACCTCTCTCTAATGATTAGGGCTACCTTAGATTACATTAAAAAGGCCTTGAACTAATCACACTTACCAAGAGAATAATCCTTATGGCAAACTAAACAAAAAATGCCCTTTTCAGTTCTGTCTTTACTCACACGCAGACTCTGAGATACTGCACTGATGAGGAGCCACGTAAATAGGTATCCTCTAGAGTTTGCTAGATTAATGCATTGTACTGGTGGTTGAGTGCTCACAAGCTTTTAAAGTGATAATCTGGGCAGCTATAAACGTTTTCATAATTTTAATAAAGGATGGACTAAAAGCATTACTCAAATGCTTCTGCCAGCCTTTATTATTATTTGAATCAAGCTTGCTGACAATCAGGGCAAGAGAAAGGTTGCCAGTCTCCAGATGACGACCCAAGGTTTGTAAGGACTGAATAGGGTTTAACATCTCCTTGCACATCCATTTTAGCTTGGAGTCAATCTTGGATTTCATAGGCTTACAACTTAAAATACTACTTAGATAGCTATTTACAATGTAACGTTGGCTATCATGATTGTCAATTTAAAACTGCCTAGTGTTATTGGTTACTCGTTAAATTAACTTGTTAAATTAACTCGAAGGCTTTACTAGTCAAATAAGAGCACAAATAATGGAACCTTACGGTATTCTCGATATCCTTCTTCCTGTAGACAATAAAAAAAAAAGTATCTCTGAACCCTTACCATTCTGAAAATTTCCCTAAGAAGGTTGGAAGTTCGATACGAGAAAGAAATGAGCCACTATACTGTTGGATTACTACATGGGTGAGAGACGGGTTTGCTTCTTCTTGGATGATTTGATGTGAATCAGCGGAGGTCAGTATTCTTAGATACTCCCCAAAATCACCCTCAACTAAATAATAAATAACAAGAGTTTGTATGGATACCTTAAAAGTGAAGTACATGTAAGACTCATTATCCTTACTAATTTCCTCAATCGTTTTGTGATTATCCCGAAACTCGGTCAACTCATGGTCTAAGGTTACTAGAAGAGCCTCTGCTCTTCCGAGAGTCATTCTCTTGTAACCTGACTTTTTGAATATATCAAAAAAATTCTTGATTTAAGTCTAAATTTTAAGTTGAATTTGACATGAACTTTCTATTCTTAATCAATAAAGACAATAATTAATGCGAAAACAATAAGTGACTGTCATAAGCTGCAATAATCTCAGATGCGATACTTAATCTAACCTTAAAGTCTCGGTGCTTGAGTTAAAATAGCAATCACGGCAATTGCATATTAAAATCTCATTAAATATTATCAAACATACAAAACCATCTATAATCTTGATAAGATGGGTGTCCAGCATCGCAGATAGCAGGCGCAACTGGGGCGACGCACAGTAGGGTTTTTTTTTTTTTTTTTTTCAAAATCAAATATCTGAAGAACGGATTAAAAAAGAATAATGATTTTTGTTGAAGCATACTTGTTAGTTAATGTGAAATACAAAAATAACATTTATAAGAGAATTTTTTTTTCTAACCTCCAAATTTTACAAAAAAACACGATTTTTTTCAGAAAAACGTATAAAACTGTTTTAAATTTAACCAACTTCTCACTTCAGTCTGCATAAAGCTGTTTGATATGAGACCATAGGATGTAAGTGGCTATATTATGTTAATATGAGTACCTTTAAATGTTGAACATAACCTCAAAACAGCAAAGAGCAATGTATTTTAATTAAAAATCCTATATCTTTCCCACTAATAAAAGTTTAAAACCTGAATTTGGATCAACCATAAAAGTAACATATAAAGGGTTTAGTTTTTTTGTGTTCCATTTTATTACACTACAAATTTTTCGACCTTTTTTTAAAGAGGTTTCATATTGCATTTACTTCTCCTTTGGTCAATATTTATCATTGAGATAAGAGCATCGGATAGATACATGGCCCTATTAAACATGTCTTCGATACGATGACTTCTGCTATCTTGTCTGGCACGATTTGAGAAAAAATACCTAAAATAATTTTTATATTAAATCTCATAATAATTGTCATCTGCATAATATTACAGCTCAAAGTTTGGATACTTTAGTAATACACTACCTATAATATTTGTGCCATGATTCACATGCATCTTCTGAGAAGTTGACCATAGGGATTGCGAATTTTCTCGCTATTGCGCACCCATGCATAAGTGATTTGTGTACCGAAGGGCTAAGTCTTGACCATTTATACAATTTGTGATTTAATTTACACGTTTTCAAGCAAATCTCTTCTAATTTAACAAGATCTAAAGGTTTCTTGCATTTAAAAGCAGTAATTATGGTAGCGATATTGCAGACGAGGGTACTATCTATCCCTATAGCTTCAGCAAAAATTCTTGGATCTTCAAAACACGTACGAGCTACATTGCCTGTATTCGTTGTTCCGTGGCCTTGGATTATTTGATCAGTTCGTATATGCAAAGCTTCATATAATTTTGCTCATCTTCTTTTGCTTTTCAATAGCTTCTATTTTTTCGATTTAAAATAAATTATGTTACTTTTTTTACTACATGCTTAATTGTGTTTAATTTTTAAGGTAGAAGTAGGGTTAAAAGAATTTTGAATTGATATTTCGCTAGATTTGTTAATTACAAAAATGACTAAAAACTTGCCGTGTTAAGGGGTATTGTATCTTAGTCTATTGGGTTACAAGATTCTTGAGCTTCAGTTTTTTCGTTATTTAGTTTTATAGCTAACAAAAATGATAACTGGTTTTTGAATTTTTGAATTTGTTTTACTGATTAGGCATCAATTTCCAATTAAAGTCTTGTTAGTAGTTTTACTTAATCACCAGTGACTATGTTCATTGGTGAATCAGTAAAATTTTATTGATTTAATTTAGAGAGTATATAAATTGCCCCACTACTACCTTAGACTATATAGCAATTCACATCAAATACCTTTAACATTAGTTTTCACATCCCATTGTTTATCTGAAATTCTGTGCGCAAGTTTTGTGCAATATTCAAAACATTTTATTTCACAGTGAAGCAAACCCATTCCATATGAAAGGTTTTATTCCTTTTGAGTGAAATTATTCTTCATGTTACTAAATTCGAGAGTTGTCATATAGCACATTGGACAACGTTGACTAGAGTTATTATTTACTATAAAATTAAGGGCTTTCGCGTCAAACATTGTCTGTTTAACATTGAATTTCACATTAACCATCTTATCATTAGACATTCTGAATTTATGTTTTGTAAGATTTTGTATTTAATCCCGAAGGCTCTTAATCTCTTGATTGATAGACGTAGAATCTTCTTTCTCAAACGATATTCTTATAGGTCTACGAAAGCGTATGCTTGCAGGAGTTGGATTAATCCAATATTCTCTGCTGTCAACTGAGCTTTCCAACTTTATAACTGTACAATAAGAAACAAATAACGATTGATGTGGATCGTAGCTCATATTTTGTTTGTTCTCATAATGTTGCTGTGGATGAACGTGCCCGGAGTAACTATCAAAACCAATAGTTACTAATAATTCTGTTGTAAAAAAAAATTTTAATTACCATCCAAATTATAATAATGTCTGAAAAACTCTTTAAATTTAGATTTCGGAAATGGCTGGAACTTATTCCATCATGTAGCTCATAACAAATATAAACATTTCAAGTTAGTCCATCAATATGTTTTTAAAAATTGATAATAATTAATGTACGTCATCATAGTTTCATGACTTCAGGACCACACATTAAAATTTTCTTAAATAATAGCACTGACTGTGGTAACCAAGAAAAAAAAAGTGGATTTGAAATAAAATCAATACATCACCGAGAGCATCCTTATCGCTTCATAGAATACGTGGACGTTTATAAACTAACTTTAATTGAAATGTTTAAGAAATTTAATACTTAGCCTACTGTCATGTAGCCCTGACGCTAAAGGGGGGTCTTTGATCTATGTGTAAGATTTACTTAATCAATATATGACTCTAACTTGATTAAAATGTTATATGTTTATCAAATAAATGGTAATGTCTTTCAAAAGTGAAAAATTTAAGAAAAATATTAGGCAATCACATGATGGAAAGAAATTGTATTACAATTGTTTAACAAGCGACTGAATTTTTTTTAAAAGGCAGTATTTTAAATTTCAAAAATATATAATAGAAGAACTGTAGGTTTTCCAAAACAAAAAGAAATTTGTCTAGCTTCTATAAAAACATTTATAAAATTCTCACTAGATTTATAATTTTTAGTTTAAATAATTACTTGAAACAAATAATGGTTTCAAAGACCTCTTCAGCATCAGGACTAATTACGCAACAAAAAATTGTCCCTACACACCTAATAACAATATTTGTCTCGTAAATGTATACCTGCGTAGGGTACGACTGAGCTAAACAAATATATTTTTGATGCGTATTAAAAATGAAAATGATACCTAAGTCGACAAGGTGCATATCCTCCCAATTTAATGCTACGGCTTCGCACAAGCGCTCAGCTGTTTTACTAAGAAGATCCTGAAGACAGACTTGTACGTTAATTTTGGATATAATGTAATTCATAGGCTTACAATCCATTTTTGCGGTTAAAATCTCCTTGTAGTTAGTATATATACGACAATTTCGTGCGTGACTGTCGGAAACGAGTTTACTATAAGAATCTTTGGAATAGTCTCCATCCAAAAAGAAAGCTAACGCTGATTCTTTTGTGTGACGTATTTCTGACTGATCGTCAGTTTTCATTTAACTTGGATTATCTCCCTTGTTGAAATTCTTTTTTTTTGCCAATCGAGCAGCAATTTCTATAACTTCTGCATCATTACTTGCATCATTTAAAATCTCTAAAGCACGACGATAATTTGTACTCTAGGACGCTTTATCAACATCAATACTTTTTCTCCTAGAATTATGAAGACTTGTCGCTACCTTTTTTGGACGGCCTTGTAGTCTTTTCTTATGTTTATTACTATTTAACATTTTAAAACAACTTGAAAAATCTATTAAAATACAAACACGTATGAATATAAAAAATCCCAAAAAATTACGTTATTTTAAAATGAAAATAAAACTTTTTAGTGTACATTAGTACGATTGCCAATTAAATGAATAAAATGAAAGTTAATTATAACAGTTAATTATAAACCTTTATAAAAGTGATACTACATATTGAAATTGATAAAAGTTTTAGTAGAGTTTTAAAGTATATTTTAAAATACATTATAAATCAAATAAACAACTCTTTCAGTGAAATATACATACCTTAATTAATTAGTGAGTTTTAACATTACTCGTTTGATTAATTTACAATAACTTTTGTCCTCAGTTGCTTAAATTCTTCCGAAGTTACAATCTTTCCCAACTGATGTAACGATGTATACAAGTATAATCATATGGGTTTAAAATTAAATTAAACGCTATTAGCGTGGTGTTAGTTTAGGTATAGGTTCAAAACTTTTTCTAACTTAAATGTTTATATACACGTTTCATTAAAGTATTAAATGAACGTAATATTATATAATACTAAGTTTTTTAATTAAATAATTAGTAAATAAACTAATATAAAACTATTTATCTGCGATTAGTTATTATGTAAGATTTTAAATACATTAAGTTTTTATTGCTCTGTCATAAAAAATAATACTTTTTATAATCGTGTTTTTTTTGTAAAATTTGGAGGTTGGAAAAAAAAGATCTTTTACAAATGTTTTTCCCGTATTTCACATCAACTTATGAGTATGCTCTAACAAAAATTATCATTCTATCTTAATCCGTTCTTCAGATATTTAATTTTAAAAAAAAACCGAAATACTTCGCTCTTTGCTGTTTTAAGGTTATGTTGAACATTTAAAGATAGTCATATTTAGATAATATAGCCACTCACATGCTATGGTCTTATATCAAACAGCTTTATGCAGACTGAAGTGAGAAGTTGGTTAAATTTAAAACATTTTTACACGTTTTTCTAAAAAAAATCTTGTTTTTATGTAAAATTTGGAGGTTAGAAAAAAAAAATTCCTCTTATAAATATTTTCCTTGTATTCCACATTAACTTACAAGTATGCTCCAACAAAAATCATCATTCTATTTTAATCCTTTCTTCAGATATTTGATTTTGAAAAAAAAAAAAAAAAAATACCCCACGGCGCGACGCCCTGACTGAGCAGGGTGCTCTCTGAGCAGGGATCAAGCAGGGCACGCACCGCCTCATGCTTTAGGTTCCGCCACCAATACAGACGACGGTAGTTGGCAAAAGTGGGGCCAGTCATAATGAAGGTCTGTGCCGTCCTCCCAGGCATTTTTTTCGAAGCTCTCTCCTCGGCACTGGCGTTTCCACTGCGTTTGCCCACTTCTTTGTGGATCAGCGTGTGGTATTGTCCACCACAAGCTCGGCAGTTAGATTGTGACGAGCAGGTCTGTGCAGAGTGTCTTGTCCTGAGGCAGTTAAAGCACAATGATGCGTTGATGACAAGTTTACGGTATCGAGCCAAGTCAAAAGCCTTAAAAGCGTCACAGTGGCCGACGTAGTGTTGTTGGCTGCATGCAGGACAAAAACTGTTGGAGGTGGTTGTGGCAAAAATACCGAAGAGTCATCGCGATCACTGCCACCTCCAACCAATGTTGGAAGCTTGTTTGCTTTCAGGGATTTGAACGTGAGGCATCTTCGTTGCAGGAAAGCAGAAAGTCCATGATAAGTTTGGAGACTCTCAGAATCAGTCTGATTCCTCTCTTCAAGCTCACTCTCTCATTCACAGCGTGTAATCGGGTCCATGCAGTTGGATGCCAACGTGATAAACACATCGTTCCACTGGTTGACGGATCTTCTAAGGATTCTAAGCTGATTACGGTACTGCTCGAGATTGTCCAGTAGTTCCTGCAGGCAAGACGCGGACTCTTCCTTAATGGGCTGGAGGTGGAGCAGAGCCGTGATGTGATCCTGAATCAAAAGACGCTTACGATCGTACCAAGCCTCCAAGGCCTTCCATGCTAACTTGTTATTAGAGCTGGTGATAGCAAGGTTGTTTAGGGCCCGTTTTGCTTCACCCTCGACATAAGTTTTGAGGTAGAAGAACCTTTGTACATCAGTAAGGCGGGACTCCTCGTGGATTAAGGAGATGAATAAGTCTCTGATTTTCTCCCAATCCTTTCAGAGGCCACTGAACTGAGGCTTTGTGATTTGAGGCAGTTTGGCCCCACTAATAGCCTGGCTGGATCTTCTGAGACCGCTGTTGGTTGCTGGTAATCCAAGCCGTGCCCGTGCGTCGATGAGATGACTTTTTGCTGTGGCATACCACATTTCTGTTGATGAGAACTCATTTTTGACTAAATACTAGTGCTGCTGGTCATCCTCCTGCACAAGTTGTACTTGGTTGTTTGTGAAATACCTACTGATAGTATGGCTACTGCCTTTAAGAAGGATAAGTCTGCTGTCGACCAGCTCCTTTGTCCAGCTCTCCTTTGTCTGACTCGTAATGTACGTATGTGATTACTCGATCACCTTGGTGAGAGCCAGCAGTTTCTTCAGAAGCCCCTTGCCTAAAAGCAGGATCACGATATTGCAAAGCTATCTGGACGTGCTGTGCGTCGGCAACGTATCGAGACCAATTTCCACATGCGAACCATGATTTCGACATTTTTTTTTTAGAATAAATCTGAGAGAAAGACAGAGAGACCCATTTCGTCTCTGGGGCTCTCTCCTTCGTAACCAATTACCATAACCTCCGAACCAAAGACAATTAGATTTATTGGTAGATGGGGACAGAGGATTAGATAGTTTGATTTTTGAGTTGGATCGCGACTGCCAATCGTGTCCGCTATCAACGAGGCAACTCAATGCAGCCGTTGCACCGGTGCCGTGCCGTATTCATGTTCGACAGAAAATTCTCGTGCTCGAGTTACCACTGCTCATGATGTCTTTATTCAGCTCGAAGGACCAAATGTTGGGAAAGAAGGTTGGATGATCTTTCGGCAACTTTTTGTGTATATAAAAAATAGAACTTTTGACTCATGACTGTTAGAAAACTTCTTGTTTATTTCTGAAATACAGGACAGACCGTCAGATTAAATCAAGATCAAAAATACTTCTGCAGCCCAGGCCAGACATCAGAGACCGTCCCTCCTTCCTTCCATCCTCGAATCTTCCATCGATCTGAACCAGCGGGAGTCTCAAACCAACATTCTTACGTTGTGGGGTGCTTTTTTCGTGAGTTCCCCTTGCGTCTAACGTTGCGGGTTGGTTTTTTTTGTAAGATTCCCTTACCTTTCACGTTGTGGGGTGCTTTTATTCGTGAGTTTCCCTTACCACCCCAAATTCCAAAGCATTTTAGAAATATTTTTTAGAAAATTTGCGTAGACTTCAGATTCAGGGAACCAAAAAACATGTAGTACGTGTTGTCTGGATTCCAAAAACATGTTCGAAGTATTTCTTAGAGGATTTAATGGAAGATGTAGTTTTTGACCACTATTTTAAAGTTATAAAAAAAATCTGATGTCGTAAGAACAAATGGACTTCAGAATTCGATTCAGGGATCCATAAAACTTTTAGTTGGTATTGTTTCGTTTCTAAAAGCGTTTTTCTTGTAGAGCTGTGAATTAGACACAAAGTTCGTAGCCCATGCAAAGTACAGCAGAAAATAATTAAAGCTATTAGTACCAACGAGTATTATTACAATTTAACAAAAATCACTTTTATTGTACACAACTAACATCTATAACTAAAGTACTTGTGTAAAATGAGCAAGATGTATTAAACAAGGCTACCAGTAAGTACTTAATGCTGTAGTTAAATACAATAAAACTCACTTTTATCTAGTACAACAATCATCCACCAACGAAGCACTAGTTTAAAATGCGCAGAATGTATTAAACATAGCTACCATTAACTACTTCATGCCATATTTCCACAAACAGTTAACACTTTGATGCATTACAATAAATATCTGTCACTAAAGCACTTACTCAAAATATACAGAAAGCATTAAAAAAGGCTGACAGAAAGCATTTTATACAAGATTTTAACACCACTAAAAAGCACTACTTTATAAAACACAGTAAGCAAATGCTTGTTCCACAGTAACATAGAAATAAATCAATCACAAGTTGTTTTAAAATATCTACTCTAGTAAGCATGCTATCTTGTCAACTACACAAAAACTAACTGACTTATGAACGTAATAGCGATTTGTAAAAAAATACACCAAGTATATAACGTTACAGGAGAAACCAATTTAACACTTAGTTATCTGAAATTTAACGTCCAGCAAGCATACTGCTTGAATGCAGATAACAAGAGCTAAATTCATAACAATATTGCAGCTCACGTAAATGTGCATTTTTCTTCTAAAAATGATATGTGGAATTCATTTAATCAAAACAATTAACTAGCCAAAAGTTATTATGAGTGGACTTGGCGTTATCGTAAAAGTCAAATAATAACATTTCGTTCCCGTCAGTCCAAAGATTTCTTTTATTTTCAAGTTAATCATAGTTTAAATAGGAAAGATTGATTATCATACCACTGAAGCCTTTTTTTATGTAATTTTCGAAGACTGGTCACAAAATTTGTTTAGTAGAAATTTATGAAAAAACTTATTATCGAACGGTATTCAAAGATTTTAAAAAATACTACAGAAAAAACGTCACTGATTATTTCATTAAAAAAAAACATCTAGTAAAAATTGAAACTTGTTTTCAATTTATATGAAATCAAATTATAGAACATAGTAGCTGTACGATAGTGGAGTCCGTAACATAGGTTGTAAAAAACACATTTATTGTGTTTTTGTAAGTTTTCAAAAAAATTTTTAAGAAAAAATGTCTTCTTTAAAAAAAAAAAACGTACCACGAGGTAATGAAAAAAACGGTGATTGCTGTTGAGTATCATGACAAACTAATTTTGTTATTTCATAAAAAAAAGACTTCGTAATAATAGACAAGTAATTTTTATTTGATACTTAAGCAACAATAACAACCGTTAATAGTGATTTCAAATTGATTGACAGCATTACATAACACAAAAATAAACATTTCATAGTATAAATAGTAACAAGAAAAAAATGTTGCTCGATAGCGTGTCTTGAACCTGAGTTTGTCAGATCCTACTGGAGAGCAAAAGAGTTTATCACTTTGATTACGACAGCTACGTTCCCTGATATCATTAGATTGTAATTGGGAAAAAATTCGATACTCTTTTATGCTTCAGGCATGTAATTTTTGCGACTATAGTATTCATTTACATTTGATGCATACGTTCTGTAATAAATACTCACTTGTGCGTCACATCTTTTATTAACTAATAATTATATATATATGTATATATATACTAGTGGGGATGACGCCCCCCTGCGCGCTCCGTGCTAACCCCCCACTATCAGATTGAGTAGACAAAATAACGATATTACTCGTGTATTTATGAATGCAGGCTAATAATTAGTTCACAACAGCAGAATACGTGACTCACAAAGGAGTTGATTAAACATATGATAACATAAATGTTTACTTTCCAATAGAATTTTTAAATAGTATCTGAGAAGGTCTTCCATCACACGAATTAAAATTAAAAATTAATGCTATAGTAATGTTAATAAGAAATTTAAGTATATCAGACGGTCTTTGTAATAGCACAAGATTTTTGAAAATAACAAAATTATTTAACTATCACATAAAAGCAGAAATAATAACGGGAGAAAAAAAAAGAAAGCAAAGCTTATATTCCTAGAATAATATTGAACACTGGCACCTCATTATCATTACCTTTTGTCTTATATGAAACACAGTGTCCCTTTGTATTAGCATTTTCTATGACTATCAACAAATCACAAATACAGAGTTTGATTCCTTAGAATTGTGTGTTAAAAAACCTTTATTCTCTCTGGGAAAATTATACGTTGCTTAAACAAGATGTAAGAATCCAAAAAAAATTTTTATTCAAATTGAGTCCAAGAATAATTTAGAAATTGAAAATATTGTTTGAATAAAAATTTTTAAGTAATTTAAAAATATGTAACTTCAAAGATCGTCACATTTCAACGGACGTATGTTAATTCATAAGAACCATGAAAAACAAAAATATAAAAAATGTGGAAAGGGTTTTAAAAGAACAGATGGGTTAAAACGTTACATGAAATATCACAACATTAAGCTAACATAATAAAATATTGTTTTAAAATCTTAATTGTGTTTGTCTATTTAATTATACCTCCTCCTAAATTCTTTTTGTTAATAAAGTCCTCAGGTAATCAAGAATTTTATATTTGGGTAAAGTAAACATGGACCAAAAAGAGGTTTTAAATGTAAGAGTTTAATCTAGTTAAGCAAATAAGGGTACTTCAGAGAAATATAGTGAGTAAGGGAGAGCGAATAGTCAGAGAGAGACCTATGTTCAGTGACTTAAAAAACCCTACAACCAAGGTATGACTTGGGTACTAAGATACGTATATTTTTTAACATTTATGATGGTAAAACATTCTATAAATAAGTATTTTTGGGGGGGGAAGGTGGAGGGGAGGTGGAGGAGCTTACTTAAATATAATTTGTTAAAAAATGATCTTAAAACGAGCAAATAACTACGTAAATCGAGGAGGAGCTGAGGGGGAGCGGGGGGGANATACAACTATGTAATATAGAGAGAAATATATATATATAAATTAAATACAAGGTTTGTTTTAGTATAAACTGGTATGATGTAAACAATGTTAAGTACCAAGTTACAGTAAAACGTTATTCATGAAAACATGATTGACTGTATTGATTTCTTACGGTATTTAACTGCCACTTAGAATAAAAAAATTGCCCTCATTGTTAATGTATGTTAGATAAAACACAAATAAAGATATTGATGTTGATATTATGTTATTGTAAGCATGGTAATTAAAGAGAATATTTTGGTGAAACTCCAGTTTTGTAATTTTTTCTTAAAAGACTTCAACGCCACTCAAAAGGTACTATTATTAAGCGTTATAGGAAGAATTTATACAGATTACATTATTTACATATGAAGTTTACACAAGAGCTAATTAATATATGAGAACCCTCGTTCACATAGCTTTACTTAAAAATATTCTCATTTAATGGTACTTTTACTTCTCAAAACAACCTGTTTAGTGGGTTGTATTTTTTTTCTTTTTTTTTTTTTTTACTTTAAACTTATTTTCAAACAACAAACAAAAATTTAGGTATTTACCACGCACAAGAATACAGCTTAGGAAAGTAGTTATTTTCAAAACAGCGTTGGTACATTACCAATTGTATAAAATGGGTTGTAAAACATGATTATAAGTCAACCCCATTTACAATTTTCATACTTACAATTTTTATAACTTACATCCATAGAAGTAGGCTTTTTACTTGATTTTACTTGATTACGAATGCTTCACTATGCATTGCAGACATTGTTAATAAGAAATGTATGATGAAAGCTTAGCTCAGAGAACGCGAGGCCCAATCAGTTCTGATTTATGTAAGTGTATCGTATTTGTGTGAATGTCTTACCGTATATATTCAATTGGTCGATAACGTGGATCGTAGAGCTCGCTAACAGTGTCACTGCACACAAATAAACACACACTAACAGGAATATACTAAGACATTCATAAATCAGGATGAAGTAACTCTAGTGACCTCTGAACTATGCTTTTATCATACACTCTTTATTATCATGAAAACAATTCATGAAAAAAATTTACTTACGAATACTTACGGAGGTGGTAATATCTTAAGAGATTTTTTATTATACGCATAACTTGGAAATAATCGAGTTCTAACTTCTGATGTTTATCGTTAAATATCTAGAATGATGGTCCTACTTAAAATAATCGACACTTTTAATTATAATATAAACAATGCACAAACAATACATTATCGCCAAAAAACGATGGAGCAGGTGACTTTTCACCGATGTTCTGCCGATTAAACTAAGTTCCGACTTCACGGGTTTATAAAGAAATATTAATGATAAAGATCTTCCTGAACATTTTATATATTGTTTACGATGATGTGAATAATCCAACGATATTTACATACTCGACAAAAATGTCAATGCAGATGATTTTCTACTGATTTTTCCATCATCAGCACTTCTCGTGAAAAACCGAGTTCTGACATCTCTTGTTTGTAACTGAAAATGCAAAACAGAAGCTTTGTTGACAATGCAGACACTTGGTCAATATATAAATAATATATCAATGTTAAAATATTACAGTAGAACTGATGAGGTGGGTAGATTTTTCCGAAATTTTTTGTCATGCGTAAGCTGAAGCAATAATCGAGTCCTGATTTTTAGTGCTTATAATATAAGAGCCTAAACGAAAAATACCCTTTAACTAACATTTATTATCTACTATTACCTTACAAATCTATTTTAATAAAATTGTCCAAACAAAAATGACGAGGCAGATTATTTTAAGATGATTTTTTATCATCTGCTTTGCTCATAATAATAGAGTTTTAACTTCTTAGTTGTCGAGTTACGCCTGTAATGGAGAATTGGTAAGAAACCTACTAACTTACTGGTTTTATTCGAACATTACGCTTATGAAACATTGTTTAAATGATAGAAATTAATGTATGTGAAGATAGATCTGTCGTATATTCATTGACCTACAGTTTTTCGATATAATTAAATACATGATATGACAAGTACCCCGAAAAGGTTTACACATAATGTTATAGAAAACGGCAATTCATTTCGTACTTCTAAACACTGACTTAAAAGATGTCTATAAAAGTCTACAATCAAGGTGCCAAAAACTTTAATGATATTTTGATCACTTTAAAATATTTATTAGGTGCCTCTGAGATCTTCAATTAGTGATTAGATAAATAAAGTAAAGAGGTTGAGCAAGGGTATTATATTCATACACACAATTGATATAGATATACTAACGCCTTGCCATAAGGTTTCAGTTCTCAGTCGATTAGTGAAGTATCGACAGTACAACCTTAGTTTTAGGGGGACTTTAGTTCTAGCTCTGAAGTTATAAGGACTAAAAATCAGGTCTCGGTTGTTTTTGAAACTTGCGCTTAATAAAAAATTTGGGAAAAACCTACCTGCCTCATTGTTTCTATTAGTATTTTCAAACTTTAATACATTATCTCTGTACTGATCAAGTGTCTGCATTATAAATAGAGCCTCTGTTCTGCATCTTCAATTATAAACACAAGAAGTTGGAACTTGGTTATTCGAGAGGAGTGCTGATGATAAAAAAATCAGAGAATCAACCGCAATGTCATTTTTGTAAGGTATCTAAATGTCAGTAGATCATGAATATGACAAAAATCAAGGTATAAAGTAAGCAGCAAGACCTTTATCAGTCGATAAGATATGGCAGTTCTAGAACATGGCGGTTCTAGAACAGCCCTCCTCTTCGCGGCGTGTCCCCCTCTGCGGCGTGCCCCTGCTTTTCCTGCGCCCAATGTGTGAGCAGATCCAGTGATTTTTTTTTGTGCGTGTAAGGCTTAAGTTTGTGTGTGCTACCTGCAGCGCTACTTAAGTTTTACACACTGCAATGTGCGTCTGCAGCGCTGGTTTGTGCGTGCTGCTTAAATATGTAAGAACTTGTGCAGCTTGCACCGGCGATGATTATATGCATTGTTTTTTTTTTTTTTTCAATGTAAGTAAGTAAGTGCATTGCATAATAATGTAGGATAGGAAGTGGAAGGAAAATAATTGTTAACATTTTTGTTTGTTTCGATCTATCAGTTTGTTTTAAATTTAAAAAATTTACATGCACAAAACTTGACTTGCAAAATAATTTACGAAACATCTTATTATTTAAATGCAATACGTTTTCACAACTCTTTATTATTAGCATCGTTGTCGTCATCGTTGTCATCAACATTAACTTATTTCATATTAAAGTAAAACTTTTTCATTCGCTTGACATTATGAAGAGCACACATGGATCTGTAGGCGCCGATGTAATGAGCACAAGTACAAACTAATCTTGGGAGTTCAAACAATGGATAGTCTGTCGTATCAGTGACTTTAAAGCCAAATCTTTTAAACTACCTTTGTTTCAGATCTCTAATAACAAGTATTTTCATAGCATTTTCAAGATTCTTACAAAATATTTTCTATTTCTGTGTTCTTAATTTTTCCCGAGTGTCAGGTAAGTCCATGATAATAAAGGTCATGGTATAAATTCTTATCTTTATACTTTGGTGGTAATTTTTGCCAGCTTAAGGGTGCTATGAAAAAAAATACTTGTGCTTCTACATCGGTAGCACTGAGCGAAAGGATAGGCAGCTCTGAACACATAATTAATCATTACCTGGTTTCTTGAAACCTTGCACGTCAATAAAATACTCTATTTTTTTCACTACTATAATATTTAACTTTTTTTTCACCTTTTCATAACACTCATTTCTAGGACAAGATCGTTTCTTGGTTAAATACTTATTGACGAAGTTTTTCGACCGAAATTTCTTGTAGAAAGTTTTTGATACTTAACATTAGCTATAAAATTACTTCTACTCGGTTTATGAGGCATATTAATTTAGAAGGTTGATTTTTTTGTACAATTCCACAGTTATTATCTTTTGATTTTCCAACAGATTTTGTTTTTTCAACCTTAATATTTTTCTTCTTATTTCTCTTTATGAATTTTTTCCACTCTTCTTGTCGTCATTTATTTTCTTATTTTCTGCTTTTTCTTTACTCGAAGTATTGCTCCGACCTTTCTCCATGATGGTTATGAAGAATTAATTCTCGTAGAGCCTATGAATATGCTCTATATAGCTTTACATGAGTTTCTTGGCATCCCCACTCATTAGACAGTACTGAACGATACGGCTATGTCAAATTGAGCAATAAGCTGATTGATGTATTGGCAGGAAAATTGTTGTGTGACTCAAATTCCAGCCTTACATCTACTGAAGCATTTTTTAATGACTTGCGAAATGCAAATTTCATCGCTATTGCCATATATTAATAATGCATACGGCTGATAAAAATGAATCTCACAGTGCGCAATAGATTCATCAAATGCAACTGGAACAGAATACTTCGAATCTCGTCCATTTTTTGTACAACAAAAAAGTATCCAATATAGCTTTTAACAGAGCTTTTTATTTTAAGACTAAGAGTTTTTATAAACTAAATGTTTTGATAAGTTAGTTTTTGACGTGTCAATCGTTTTCTTGGATATCTCAATGTTTTGATGGACTTTTTTCTCTGACGTCTCAACGCTTCGAGAGCTCGTTGTTGACTGAGTGCTGGAGTGCATATAAAGGTGCATTTATAATTTGTCTGATGATAAACGATACCCTTTATGAAGAGGGTTTTATGTGCAATCTTATAGTTATGACTTCTCCACGAAAAATGACAAAATCACCATCCTGATCTACAAAGCGCATTCGTTTAGGATTAACAATACATCCAATAAATGGTACTGAAATTATTCGTAAAGGAACTTTAATGATCTTATATCCAGGTGGTACAGCAGGGAAAAATGTATGAATTTTGTGTTTTTTGAGAACTCTTTAAGTAAAACTAAATAAGCGGCCTATAGAATCTTTAGGTCTAAAATAAAAAGTATGACTGCACTTAATAACTCTTCGAAGCATGTTATTGTTTGGCTTGATATCAAAAGTTGTGTTGTAATACCTTATTGAAAAATGATCTAATTTCTTTAACCTCATTAATGCCTGTTGGTCATACAATCACTTAACTGCTGACATAAGATTTATTAAAATTTTTATCAATATTTAGGATTAAGTTTAATGACAAAAGTTATACTAAGCCAAAAACGTAGTTGTGTTTTGGTGATAACTTAATTGGTAAGAATAACTGTGCTCATGAAGCGGAGAAAGTACCAGAAAAAATAAGGATTAATGTTTCTTTCATGATTTTTAAAGTGTAACTAAGCGGTTTTTTCCCGTAGAAGTAAGTTATATTTGTTATAAAAGAAATTTTAAGCACAAATAACCTCAGTTGTAGGAGTTAAGTTTTTGATATTGCTCATAGTTATATTTGACCTTACTCACTTTTAGATACCACATTAAGTCATTTAATGACTGCAGATCTCCAAAATTATTTCACAAAACCATGGACCGTCAGCAGGTTAATTGTTTCTCATTAATATTCCACGAAAATAGAGAGTTTTAAAAATTTGAAAATACTTCATTAAATCTATGTTAGTCAAAGCTCAATCAGGTAATTGTATATCCTGAAACTTTTTTTTCAACCTTTTTCAGCGTAATGCTTTCAACAGACCCCTAGTCCAGTTTTATGTGGTTTGAGATGAAGACCTTTTTCAAGGGCAATAGCTTCCATGGTTTGATTGTATCTCTAACTTTCTACTAGCTAGTTTTTGGCTGACTTGGCAGCATTATTGCTCTTCATGATTCCAGCTCTTCTATTGGATATAGCATTTACTGCACTTAAACCAGCAAACAAGGGAATCAAAGGTAAAGCTCCACCAATCTGTGTAGGGAGGCGTAAGATGAGTGGAATCATAACACACTTTTTACTACTCGATTTTTTAAGTACACTACGAGCACCTTTCAAAGCACTACCAATGACATCTCAAGCACTTTTGCTTTTAGTATTCATATCTTGCGAGGCAGCCTTAATAATTGCACTTAAAGCACTACATTGTTTTTTCTTTGACTTCCCCATTCTTCGCTTTCTTTTGTTAATAGCTTGTTTTTTAACCTCTATAGTGTTAGTCACCAGGACAGCTGATAATCTTTTATCTATACTTAAATCTAAAGCTTTAAAACTTTGCCAAGCCTTCTTAGCTGGGTAATTCTTTTACAAATCGAACGGATTTGGACCTTCACCTCTCTCATTAGGTTGAAAATTCTTTTCCAGTTTCTACATTGAAAAGTAAGAGATACGTGTCCAAGAAATTTTTTTTATCGCATATTTTCGATTTCATAAGTTATAAAAAATTTCTTTAGTGGTCGGGGACTCATTTAAATCAATGTGTAGCTGCAAATCCTTCAGAGCTACAAATTTTTAACCCATAACACTTTTGTAGCTAAAGAGTTTTACTTTGAGAAAAAAAATTAAAAAGAAAAATTATCAACAAATTNGGCACTTTTGTAGCTAAAGAGTTAAACTTTAACAAAAAAAATTGAAACAAAAAAATTATCAACCGATTAATATTGTTATTAACAATTTAATTGTTTTAATCGATTTTTAACAATTGCCCCCAAAATAAATCGAGTTTTTATTATTACCATCGTATTCTGCGTCAAATTTTACGTAAAAATCATGTTTTTAAAATATGGAGACTCTTCAATTGCTATTGTTAGAATGTAAATTTATGTAGCGCGTAACAGTAAAAATAACTATTGTTTGAGCATAAAGTGATATCTGTACCTCGTATCAAAAATAGTTAAACGTAAAAGTTGTAGATAACTAAAAGATCAACAACTTTTGTATTTATCAGAAATTCATACGACCAATGGTATACAAGCGAATGTTCATACATCTAAATGATTGTATGAAGAGGTGCATATGCATAGATGGCGGCACTTTCAAAACAAGCACTCTATATCCATTATACATGCCCTTTTTCTCAACATCGAATATATTTAAGACTCATGATATTAAGCCACATTAATTTTTCTTCAATAAAATTTTTCTTAAGAAATAAATAAGAATAAGAAAAATATACTCTTCGAGTGCAAATCGGACACACAACCTCCTCTTTACTAGACAGTTGCTCTACCACTTGAGCTACCGAAGAGCCGTACATTCACTCACACCCTAAGTTTAAATAAGTTTCTTATTCCTAATTTTCAGAGCTGTCTTTCACCAAAGCCCGATGAAGTAGTTATGTGACTTTAATACTTGTCGGTAAATTGGAAATTCATCCGAGCAGTGGTATCCAAGCAAATGTTGTTACATCTAAATCATTGTATCAAGCAGCGTTGGCTGCAATGGTCAAAAGTTTCCTGCCAACCGCAACCTTCGGAGCGCTTTTTTATCAGCGCTACCACTGGCCAAGCTGTGAACTATCGCTGATGTATACATATGATGTATATATGTACCAGCGCCTATCACTCGATGACTCGGGGCCTAGGGCGCTTACTGGCCACTCTATAAATTAATAAAATAATTATTAATAACCCAAGGGCCTATCACTAAGTGACCCGGGGCACTTACTGGACACATTAAATAATAATAAAATGTTAACTTATAACACAAGTAACTATCACCCAATAACCCAGGGCGCTTACTGGCCACTAAAACAATCAATAAAATCTTTAACAATAATACAAGTGCCTATGACCCAATGACTTGGGGCACTTACTAGCAACTCTAATAAATAGTAAGATCCTAAATAATAACACAAGCGCCAATTATCCAATAAACTGGGATGCTTACTGGCCACTCTAGAAATTAATAAGTTGTTGATTGATAATACAAGTGCCTATCACCCGGCGACCTGGGGTGCTTACTGTCCACATAATAAAATAAGAAAACCTTAACTTATAACACAATCTTATATTACCCAATAAACCGGAGCGCTTACTGGTCACTCTAATAAATAATAAGGTCTTAAATAATAACAAAAGCCCCTATCAGCGATTACTCAGGGTGCTTACTGGCCACTTTATTGATTAATAGGTTGTTAATACTACAAGCGCCTATCACCCAATGACCTGGGGCACTGGGCGCTTACTGGCTACTCTGTTGTTTAAAAAACGTTAATGAATAACACAAGCACCTACCACCTGATATCCAGGGGATCTATTTACAATTAAAGAAAAAAAATGATTCTAGACGAGTATATAGTTAAACAAAATGAATAATAAGCTACTAATAACTACGAAAGCTTTCATTGGTTTCTCATATAGAGAGATATTAGTAAGGGCGTTGATCAGTGATTTATTAATAATATGAATTATTAGAAATGCAACAACTCATGATGTAACGTATAATAACGATAAAGAAATCTTAAAAGTATTTGGAAATTTATTATTCATCAATTAGTAGGCCTTAATAATACTAGGGGAAATATATGGTACATCCCTTAAAACACTTTCTCTTTGTACTAATATATGAAAATATAGCGTCCAAAAAGTACTATTTAATAGGGTTTAATTTCAACAATTTAATATTTCAATTAATTGTGAAATTCAACAACAATCTTTGGTAGTAGACGCTCGTGTTATCAGTAAATAATTTATTATTTATTAGAGTTGCCAGTAAACGCCCCAGTTTATTGAGTGATAGGTACTTGTGTTATTATTTAGAATTTGACTATTTATTAGAGTTGCCAGTAAGCGCCTTAAGTCATCAGGTCATAGGCGCTTGCATAATTTAAGATTTTATTAATTGTCGTACTGGCCAGTAAGTGCCCCAGAGCATTAGGTGATAGACAATTACGTTATGAGTTAAAATTTAATTATTTTGTAATGTGGCCAGTAAGCACCCTGGGTTATTGGGTGATAAGAGGTTGTGTCATAAGTTAACATTTTAATATTTTATAATGTGGCCAGTGATAGCGCTGATGAAGAAGCGCTCTGAAGGTTGTGGTTAGCAGCAGACCTTTGATCATGGCGGGCAACGCTATTATCAAGAGGTGCATATGCATAGATGGCGTCACTTTCAATACAAGCGCTCTTGATACAATGATTTAAATGTATTAACATTCGCTTGTATACTATTGGTCGTATAAACTTCTAATTTTCTGACAAGCATTAGAGTCACATAACTATTTTGTATTCATTATTTGTCGGTATAGCTTCAAAATTTTGTATTATCATGTAAGAAAGCTAGAAATCACCATTTTATTTAATACTAAGAGTAATTTTTCACTTGGAAAAAAGAGATGAGCAATAATAACTGAAGAAATAACATTTTATGGAACTTATTAAAATGCGTAATAAAAAACAAAGTAAACAATATGATTGCTTAATATTCATTTATAGATGTAACATAATTTTTATGTTCAACTTAAACTTTCTTTACAGTTTCATAACAAAATTATGACACTTGAAAATTTTCACAATATTTTTTTTCGTGCAAAGAAAACAGCCTTACTTCTAATTCCTGATAAGAAAGTGGAATCATGCTATGATATTATAGCGTATCGTTAATCGTTGTTGCTCTCAAAAATCTCTCTGACACTAATTTTTTTTCTTCTTCGTAACTATAATTTGTAAAGTAACGACAAGTAATATTTGGTAGGGATTCTGTGGCCCAAACAAAAAGTTCTTGCGGCGTTCAAATGGAATTGTTCGTTCATTGAAGACTTGCTCTGGCAGCTAGTCGTTTTACACTCCCGCCTATTTCATGTGAAGTGGGAAAAAAATGCTACTCTTCGGCTATTTTTAAGTCTTCAAAGTGATGAGTAAGAATAATGGAGTCCTTTTTATTTTTATACTGTCCACTCGCACCGTTAGACATATATATTATTTTATTAACCCATGGTAAATTTGTTTTAATAATAAATAAATTTAATCAGCCGCTAATCATATGGATGTACGGCAATAGTATCGTTGTGGAGGCATTTAGAAATGCAAACAAAACTTGAAACTCTTAATTCATCTAAGTCATTCCTACAATGAATTGAAAATGGGTGTACGATTGCCTGATCGTTGTTCCAATGTATACCCTGAACCAAATTGTAAGTTATGAAAACATAATTCCCTGAGAAGTCGCAAATTACGATACACTCGTTATCTCTCAGTTTATTTTTTATCTTTTTTAAAAAATCTCTTGGTTTGTTAACCAAAAATGAATGAATCAATAGTTTTTGTAAACCTTTACTTAACTTCTCTAAAAATTCATCAACTGGAGATATTAGGGTCTGCAATGATTATTTCAACCATGACCCATTATTTTTAGGTAAAAATTTCAATACATTTTTCTTCAAAAATTTCCTCCAGTTTCTCAATAACATTCGTCACGCTTGGGCACCTTTTACAAGAATTTAAATAACAATCAGTCGTTTTGTATTTGCACACCATACGACCCAAATAATCCTTGTAATTGATTAAAGGCAGCTTAGAACCGTAAGTAAGTGATTATAAATTGTCACTACTCACTAATAAACTAAAATTTTTATGTATATGACATACACAAATAGAGTGAGTACCAGAAGCACCTGCCAAAAAACAATATTTCGGCCTTTAGCTAGCAAACTTTGAGAAACTACATTTCATAGTTGGATACGTACTAGTACAAATTTCATACAATTCTTTTGAACTATCTAATACTTGTCTTTCTTTAATACGTACCGATTTGCCGTCTACTTTTATCAAAACGTAATTTTTTTTCCGCGCATATATTGAATGTAGTCGTCAGACTGGTACAAGCTATCAATTGAATCGATAACATTATCATCTAGAGATGGATGTTGTTTTAGGTTTGGATCCCCAGTTAATCTCTTATCTCGAGCAACATTTTTTATTTTCTATTTATTTTCTATGCCTATCATGTGTGGAGTTGTGGAAGGAATTGTGCCCTTAATTTTTTTATAAGACCACGATCAAAAAATAGTCAAATTTTCAATTTTATAAACACGGTTGGCCAAAGTATTAAAACTTTCTTGCAAAGCACTTATGTCATCGAGGACTCGTTGTCATCTGCTTCAAGATCATCTCAATCATCTCGGCTTCAATTAAAAACTTTTTATCAATTACAGACCATATTTGCTTTGATTTTTCTTCCAAATACCTTTTTGACAATAGTTTCTGTTTTTTGATGAGCAAACATACTAAGAAGCTTAATCGTTTGTTAAAAAAATCTACTTGTTTACTTTGCAAAGATGGATTATCTTACAAAAATCCAGATGTACCGTCACTTCTCCCAACTTCTATATCAGATTCTTCACTTGAAGAATCCTAATTTTGTAGCATCTAAAAAAAAATTTAGACTAAAACATCGATATAAAATTCTACGAGAGGTTAGATATGTATGAACTCAATATAATAATCAAAATATTGTACGTAACAATTTCGGTAATTCATTTTCACTCTTTTTTGTATCTTTTTTTTTGAACTTAGATATTTTTAAGCGGCAAGGAGAACAAATTTTTTGTTGTAATGCATCTGACAAAATTGCCAAGTCCAGTTTCAAAATTTGGTTTTCATTTACTGTCCTTAATTTAAAAGTGTTTGTTGTTGGATGTTTGAGATTAAAAGAATTAAAACATCTGTTTGATCGATAACTAGTATTTTGCATTGTACAAGCCTCCTTCCGCGGCATTGTTACAAAGTAAAAATTGTTTAACTTTAAATTGTAACGAGTCAGAA
Source organism: Copidosoma floridanum (assembly GCF_000648655.2). Next base: position 638,871 of record NW_019379532.1, on the reverse strand, counting down.
TATGTCTTGGTAACGGACCAAAATAAACGCACAGCTGATCCCAAAGCCAACGAATTTCTAGTACGGGAAATGTACGCGAGTAGCGTGGGTAACACTTTGAATCACAGATCGTACTGTAGGCAGGCTTCCCCGCGAAATTTTAATATTCTAAAAAATCAAAGAGATAAAAAATTTATTGTTTATATAATAGCAGACAGTTAATAAAATAATAAATACAAAAAAGTAATAAAAAAATTTGAAGAACAAAAACCAATTTATGTGTTGATATTGCGTCAAGCATTGTTATCCTTATTTTTTTGTCTAGTGGTTAATAATCTTATTGTTTCTTTAATGAAAATTTGGTTTTTATTATTCAGGAGATGAGATTAAAAAACAAATTACTCATGATCTAATTTTAATGAAAATTTATACTAAATAAATAATAAAATGGTGATTTCTCACTTCTTTGCATGATAATACAAAATTTTGAGGTTACACTGACGAATGGTAAAAACAAAAGTTGTAGATCTTTTAATTATCTACAATTTTTATGTCCAACTTTTATGGATACGAGGTATAGATATCATTTTATACTAAATAAATAATAAAATGGTGATCTCTCGCTTTTTTGCATGATAATACAAAGTTTTTAAGTTATACAGACAAATGGTAAATACAGAAGTTGTACATTTTTAAATTATTTACAACTTTGACATTTCACATTTTTTGATACGAGGTACAGATATCGGTTTATACTCAAAAAACAGTTTTTTCTATTACTCACTACATAAATTAATATTTAACAATTACAATTGAAAAGTGTCCCTATTTTAAAAACATGGTTTTCACGTAAAATTTAACGCAAAATACGATGGTTATTATAAAAAGTCGATTTATTTTAGGGGCAGTGGTTAAAAATCTATTAAAACAATTAAATTATTAATAACAATAATTATTTGTTGATAATTTAAGAAAATTTTCTTTTAAANATAATAATAGTAATAATAATAATGATAATAATAATTATTTATTGGTATCTATTGCCATGCTGACAATAATTATGACATCCATACAGTCAGGGAATGAAAATATGTAATATCTATTACAAAAGTACTAAAATTTATAACAACTAGTAGAATAATTTTTAGAAGTAACGTTTTTCCATGACCATTATTATTTTTATCAATATGTCGATACGCGCAATCTCAACATTATTAAAAGCTACCCCAGATTTAAAAAAAAACATCAATTTCTGATGCTTAGTTCCGGAGATATCGTTGGTTTTACAACGCGTAGTCATTTTCTCGCCCCACCACGCGCCGCTGATGGCCTCCTACGAAAATCACTGTTTTTTGATGCAATTTTAACAGGACTTCTAAACAAGATGGGATCATAAAATTCTAGTATGTTGAACACTTACTCTTGACGAAGAGCAGCGCGTTTGAAAAATGGCCGTAAGTAGTCTCAAAACTTTTTTAGAGCCATTTTTCGAAGGGACCATTTTATCTTCAACACGACGGTTTGCAAAAACTATTAATCGTATCATCTTGAAATTTAAAGGATATGTTAAGGACTATGATAGGAACATTGTTTAAAATTTTCAGCTCTTCATATCCAAATGGTACTGAGTTATGAATTTTTAAAAAAACGGCCAAATTTACGGTTTTTTGCAATTTGCAAAAAAACTATTTAATGAAATTAATTTCAACAAGGCTACTTTTTTGCAGCTTGGAAAGGCGCATCTTTTTTGTATTTTACTTTTTTTTCCATCTATTACTGTTTTCGATTTATTCGCGATTTAGGTGATTTTGGCACTTTTACCATTTTTTTTAGCACTTTGCTGACAAATTCAGAGGTTCGTTTTTGGTTGCAGCAATTTCTACTACTTTTATCTCGCTAATCCAATTTTTTTTTGCTTATAGGAATTAATTTTTTTTTCAATGGTGTGAAATCTAATTCTATCAGTCTATTGGCAATCATGAGTTGGATGCGAAATGTCGATAAATTCAATTACTCGCATTGACCATCTCTTTTTATGATATTGACACAAGCTTTTTTTTACGTAATCGGGGAAGTCTATGAAAGAACTATCTTGCATAAGATTAAGCTTATTAATATTTACAACTTAATTTAAAATTGAGGGCAGTGTCTAGCCAGATTCTTTATTTTGAAAATCATCTGTATTTTTCTCTATCGGCTGTCATACATCCATCTTAAACCTTTCATTCAAGTTAGTCAGCTGGTAAATAATATACAATTTTGTATTAAAATATTTATAAATCTACATCTATAACATTATCTTTTACTATTACATATTCAGCTGTCAACACCGTATTAATATTGAGCGCTTGATATACCTTTAAAGATAGTTAAACTCGTTGAACAAATTGCTGTTCGACGTTTGAATGTTATGTCGAAGGTCTTGAAAAAAAAAAAAAACATGGTTGCAAAACATACTATCATGCAAGTATGTATCACTAACTGAATTGAAGATAACTTAAATATGATAATAATATACATTTTCTTGCACACAATAAATATTAATTTTTTCAGAGCTATTAATATTAAGGAGCATGGGTGCCCTACTCTTGCAAATCTAATATAAGACTACGTGCCGTGTAAACGTCATAGCTTTTCTATTGTTCAATGTGTGCTGAAAAGAGTGTGTTGGCAATAAAAAATTGGATGCAAAGTCGTAAAAATAGTGAAATTCAGAAGGTTACGTAGAAAAGAAAGAATTTTTGTTAAAACAAATGATATTTGTGATAAATAAGTGTACTATTAATTTTTACAAATTTCTATGTGGTATTTTTGTTGTACGTAAGAAAAATATTAAAAGTAGAATTTCAGTGTAATTAAGACAAATGAAAATAGACAAAATTCTTATTAAAAAAAGTATAAAATTTCATTACATCATGGAATTATCTTTCTTTTACATAAGAGTTTAACATTCAATATATAAATATATATATATATGTAC
>NW_019379532.1:590632-635658 GCF_000648655.2 Copidosoma floridanum | reverse complement strand
GTTTGGTTTTTTTTTTTTTTTTTTTTTTTTTCAACGCCTCTTTTCTATGTGATTTTTCAATAACTTGTTCTCTCTCCTGAATAGTTTTTTTCTTGCGAGTTATTATTTTTGTTTTCCCTTTTTTTAAAGACATGTGCACTCTTACCACAAGCGCGTTCTTATTTTCTTCAGACCAAGTCTAAAAATTTTCGGACAATAGAGAACTTATTGCGAGTGATGGTAGTGGTTTTGATGGCGTTGACGGAAGGAGTATATTGTCTTTTACGGTCGTAGTCGGGACAAATAGGTAGGTGATTTGAATAGTATGACTACGACACTTGAGGTCCGTCGAGGGCATTCTTCACAGTGTATTTTTAGGGAGAGAACTATAAATGTGTGAGAGAAAAATTGTGCATGTGTACTAAGAGGGCTGCAATATCCCTCTCTTACGGACGTTTACACGTGATTCATAGGTGGTGGAAGTTAAGTTTTATCCTTTGCCAATGCTCCAATTGGCTTGAACGAATATTTTAAAAATTAAAATAAGGTGGGGAAATAAGCTACAGCTTTCGGAGTATCTGTTTTAAAGTGAATAAAAGGAGAACTGAGAGTTGAAATATTTAGTTTTTTGAAAACATCGAAATGGCTCAAACTTGTCCATCGCCTCTGTTCTGTAGTAAAATGAACTCATAGAAGTAGAGAATTTCCGAAGTGTTTTGGATAGTATGCTACCACAGGATGCTAATAATGATGATTGAGAAGCTTGCATATCACCACAACGAGTATCTACTAGCTTAATTTTCAGTATACACGAGTAAGGAGAACTGGAAACCCAGCCATCACATTCACCAACAGCGATAGTTCAATTGATCCCACCATTAACGTCTGACTGCGAAGAGAGTTTTGATGTGCTCCTTGGTAAGCCAAATTTTATTTTATAACTTTTTTTACGTATCTGTAACAAACCTCAAATAATTGTTGTACTTTTTCTATCTCCTTTAAAATCAATATTTTATTATGATGCTAACAGTACCACCCTCAAGTATTGGAGTCGTAATGTCAGCGGTAGTTGAAACCGATTTTGCAAAATCTTCTTGTCTTGCCTTGGCATCGCCATTCCAACAACAGCTTTGTTACTAGTGTCTCCTGCACCTTCCTATACGGAGAGGTTTGAGATGCTCAAAACATGCTAAGATTCTCCGCTATTTTTGGTGTGCCATATCAGAGAAAAAAAGCGTAGCTCGCAGGGTGTGCACGAATAACAAGTCACGCTGTACAGTGCTGGATAATTTATTTACTACGTTTTCGATAATATCTCAGCGTTTGTTAAGTGTTACTTTTTGAATATACAATCATACCGTTGGAGAGCGTAAGAATTGCGCTGGATGCAAAAAGTACATACGAATATCCTAGATTGATATTCTCAGATGTTACATCGATTATCTTCACAACTTACGGAGATTCGAAAGTATCATTCAGAGAGGCGAGAAACGGGGAGTCCTTGCGGCCTGCGCAGCTGGGCCCTTTTTTACTACGCACCTCCTTTTGCACTCTGCAATCTTGGAACTGTACGACTGTTATTGATTATATTTTGAAAAATGCCTGGCAAAGCTTAACTTTTTTTGTTGCCCATCTTCCTTTTGTACCAAGGTATCGATGAAAACGTTTTTTTTTCCAACATATTCAGAATATACCTTAATTTCAATTAAAAGGAGACCATGTTATTGGAGACCATGTTAAACTGTCAATATGTAACAATTTTTTCTCTCGAAAATTTCCCCTAAAAATCTGGAAAAATTCGTGTTCACTCCTTATATGCTCAAATATAACATACATTTTTTTGGCACATTTCTGCATTTTAAACTTTTTTTCCAAGCCTCCTTAAAGAGTGTCTATGTCACTCAGTCTTGTAGTAACTAGCGCATGTTACGCTTTCTTAGTGTATATATCGATAATACTTTGTTACATCCCAGTAGTCCTCCGCTGTTGCTGTAATCTCCAACGGCACACAGTAGGCAACAATGCCGGTTTTGTGTGTCAAAATAAAATAGCGGCCGCTGTGATAGAACAATCAAGATGATACTTTTTGGAGCTCGAAGCTCGAACACCTCAGAATATAGAAAAAGTAGTCCGAAGTAAGAAAAAACATTTATTGGTTAAAAACTACCCCTAAATGCACCCCTAGTCAAAATATCTTTGTAACATCACAATTATTTAATAAAATAAAAACACATTTTTTACAAAAAACTATATATCTATAGATTTGTTGGATCACTGGTCCCGAATATGACGTCAGAATTTCAAAATTCAAAATGGCAGATCTAATATGGTGGCTAAAACTATCAAAATTCGCTAAAAATTTAAGAAAATTTTTAAGAAAATAGCGGTTTCTTAGGTCGCTAAACACAAATTTAGTATCAAAATGACGAAATTTAAAATGGTGGATCCAACATGACGGCCGAAAAAGTTAAAATGCTTTAAAAATTCTTTTAAATTTGGCCATGGGGGCATTTTAGATCGCTAAACACGAATCTAGTATTAAAATCAAATAATGGCAAAAAGCGGGATCAAATATGATGGCCAAAAAACTGAGACTAGTTAGGAACTAACAAGTTCTGAGCTATAGGAGTTTTTTAGCTCACTGAACATGCATCTGGCATAAGAATTGTATTATAATTGTGAAATTTAAAATAGTGGATTTAATATGGCACCCAAAAAAGTTGACACTGGTTTAAAACCAACCGAATATAGGCCCTGGTGGTTTCTTAAGTTGCTTAATACGAATTTGATATTAGAACTGCGTCATAATTGCAAAAATTGAAAATAGCTGATCCAATTTAGCAGCCAAAACAGTTTAAACTTGTCAAAAAGTATGAAAATTTAGCCTTACAGATTTTTTTAGATTCTACAAGACAAATCTAGCAGCAGAATTACCAAATTTGAACGAGCCAATCAGACATAGCGGTGGAAAAAGTTAATATAAGTGTTCCTTTAGTCGCTAACCATAAATCTGACATTACAATTACAACATTGACAACGTTAGATACCATGTCATAGTGAAAAAAAAAAAAAATATGTTTGAAATGTAAAGAAATTAGTTATTAAGAGTCCATGTAGTCACCGAACACACATCTAGGACATTACTTATGAATTTCAAAATGGAGGACTGGCTATATGATCAATGCATCTATAAATGTTTATTTTACGTTTATTGCATTCGATAAGTATTATTCTGATTCCCCCTATATCCTGTTAAAAGCTCTTTTCCTACCAAAAACAAAAGGATTTAGGCATAGTTTCACTTTTTTCTCTGGTGACCCTACCTAGTATCCTTAGATGAGATCTCAGATGATTTCGTATGTCAAAATCTCCCCTGAGATATTTTTTTAAGATTTGGGTTTTTTCTGAATTTTTCAGCCTTTTTAAGCATGATGAAGAAATTTCAGACTTAAAAAATTTTCCAAATGTTTTAACTTAGTAAACTTTTCAACAAGGAGACTACAAATTTTTTCAGTCCACAATTCGACACTTTTGCTAAAACATATTAAATCATGCCGGAAAAACAACTATATTCAACAAAATTTCTTGGGTGAGATTTTGAAATGAGAAATCACCTGAGATCTCACCTGAGATTACTTAGTAGGGGAAAATATAATGCACCTCCATGGAACAGTCGTGCCTAAAAGTAGCTTTTAAGAATCTTAACAAAGTCATAAGTCATTATATAGACACTCGACTGTGTGAAGTACCTCAGCATGAAGCGCTTAAGATATTATTTAGTAATAAATTATTTAATAGTACAGATACTCGACGCTGTCAGTTTTCTTAGCATTGAGCGCTTAGGATATGATTTGATTGATTTATTATTCGAACTATCAGGAATTCGACTTCGTTGGGTCACTGGATGCTAAGGGCTTAGATTAATTATTTATCTAATAAATAATAATCGTCAGTTTAGCGTATTTAGTTACAGGAGATTAGACCTCAAGTGCCCCCCCCCCCCTGGGTTATTAGGTTAAAGTTTTAGTTTTGTGCAATAACGCGGATAGCGTGGCTTGGCTAGGACTGCTGCTCGAGAGGTAACAGGTAGACTGCCTTATCGGTGGGCAAAGANCTAAGTTTAGTGTGTTGGGTTATAGGAGATTAGTCCACGAGCGCCCACCCTGGGTTATTAAGTAGAAGTTTTAGTTTTGTGCAATAACGCGGATAGCGTGGCTTGGCTAGGACTGCTGCTCGAGAGGTAACAGGTAGACTGCCTTATCGGTGGGCAAAGAGCGACAATTATTCTGTCAAGTTTTTTAAACCCCGTGCCCAAATTTTTGGTGCGACATTTATTATCGCTGGTCATTGCTGTCAATCATCTCAAAAGCTATTCCAGCTATCTAAGGACTGATCTGAGTTAGGGATGTATATTTTTAGAGACCACGTGAATGTTTTATAGATCGTTAACATATTTAACCAACAATAAACCAAAATTGCATAATCAGATATACCGTCATAGTTGATACGCTTAATTATATTTATGATATTACAGTATTTGTATTTGACCCACCATACACATAGAGTATCACTGGAATATAAAAATTGACATTTCCAATCAGTTATTGTTATACTTGAACTTGATAGATCATATCGATATCCATTTTTGAACCCAGAAGGCATAATAAAGTGCTTTTATGTATGATTGTGTTGATGATTAACTCTTAGACACGCACAAAAATGTGATAAATAGTGCACCAAGTTTCCAGCTATGCACGTAATTGCTAATCTTACACTGATTTTCGATACATAGCAAGGTTGAAACCAATCACCTGGAGCTCTATCACGGCTTTCGATATCTCAAAAAAGTCAGTTTTCTTTTCGATAATTCTTAGACTGCGCATGCGCTCAACCATAATTTTACTTAAATTATCAAAAAAAATATTGACTTTTGCAAGATATCGAAAGCGGTAATAGAGCCCCTGAAGTCTAATAGTAATACTTTGATATAGCTCGATACCGTTTGATACAGTGCTGTCATTGGTCAATTTATTGTGGCCCAACCTTATGCTTTAAGGAACTAACCAGTTTAGGCGCAAGTTTTGCGATGTATCGAACGCTATCAGCTTATACTGAAGTATCATGATCAGACCTTTGTTTCCACGTTTACGTTTCGTGAAACAAGCTTTATATTTACAGGGATATGTTTTTTTGCTGACAGTCGTTTTCAATCAGTTTGCTACTGCACACAGTAAACACAGATGTATAAAGTGACTTTACATTCTATGTTAACTTCATAGACAGTAATTATTAAAGAATTTTGCGTCATTGTAAGAAAATACCAGCTAAAAATATTATTTATGATTTATAGAAAACTGTTTACTTTGTATGAAATTTTAAAAAGTGAGACACCCTATACAAAATTTCGTTAGCTTCCTCTTATTATCTTTTTTTCCTTGTATTAACTATCAGTAAATTTCATTGCCAGACTCAAAAAGGACCTTCCTGTATATAATTAGCTCCAGGACAATTTTATTATAATTAAACCCTGGTATTTGAAAGAGGTATGTATAATGTATTACTTCTCCGTCGCTTCAGTAAAGTGTGAGAATTTTTTTTTTTAATGTGTCATCTTTTTCAATGATCACGTAATTAAAACGGCATTATTCATTGTTTGATGCAGATATTTATTTATTATTACTGATTTATAAGGTGATTCGTGATTTTTTTGGGTATTAAGTGTGTAGAAAGGGGTAAAGAAAGTATCTGCCAGCCTTATCACGAAAGCTTGAGTTGAGTTGTATTTAGCTAGAAAATATACAATAATACAATATAAAATGGTTCATCTCAAGAAATCTGATTTTCAATAACAGAGGTTAAGAAACTTCCAAACATGATGTTCGTAAAATGAAATGTAACCTCTAAAAAAGGATGAGTGAGTCTTGTCTTTGATCGAGTGTATATAATGTTAATGAATGTAATTATAAAAACTAAAATTTATTCCTGAAATCTTAGGGTTTTAAAAATATTTGTACCAGACTTAAGATCATGCTTTAGAGTTTAACGAGGTCTACAAGTGATTTTGTAAGCCAGTATTAAATCAAGCAAAAATTTCAGCTTTGAGCAGACTATGCTTTTAGACACTCTCATGTATTCAATGTAGGAGAATTTTATGGTTTTTTTTCGGTAAATGATAAATGGTAAATGGTAGCGAAGAATAATTGTTTGTATTTAGTAATATTCTTGGAATAAAGACTTTATTTCCTTTGTTTCACCTGTGATTACTTCAGCTTCGATGTTGTATTTAAATAATATTGTAATTAGTTATCTTGTACCATTGCAAAGTCCTTCAGATATGTTTAAATTTCGTATTATCATAACAATAGCGTTGATTTTTCGATTCAATTCGTGCAGGGAACACCTTCTTTAATACTATTTAAATATTCTGTAGGAAAATTAATATAAATATTATCGTCTGAATTATTTACTCCTTTGTGAGTTGCTTAATCAATACTATAATACGTTACTAATGTTTCTACCATATTATTAAAAATTTTCTTGTTGAAAAAATATGTTTATTTATTTTGAGATGTGAATGTAGCTTTACTTATAAAAGAATCGTTTTATTGTTAAAAGTTTTAGAACATATATCATTTTTTTTTCATGTCTCAGGAATTCTAAAAGTTTTAATTTTGCCTTTTCCTATATCCAGTAGCAATAAACGAAATTTTTTATTAATCAAACGTTTATTATGTTTTAAATAATAAATATCAACCAAAGGCCAAAAATTGTAAAATGTTATGGTTCTTAAAAAATAGTAATTTTGCTTTCGTTTTTTACTTTTGGAGAATTTGACAACAACCTAAAATTATTATTTTATTTCTAACAGGTTCATTACTACTAGATAAATCTTTCAAAGTCCTATTATCGGTTTCTAACCCTTTTTTCGGTATCATAGAAGCTTTATTACGCAAAACAATTGAAAATGCTTATTTTTGGAGCTAATTCATCTAGCATCCTGCTCACTTATATAATTTTTATCGTAGTATCTATTATCATCAATCTTATAAGGGCTGTCTCCTCTTCTTTTTTCATGAATATTAATTTTTTGAAGGGAATTATTATTTTATTATTACTTTCGTTGTATGATACTGAGCTATTGGCTTCTTTTCTCACTTTTTTTGGCAGTTTTTAATTTTTTAATAATCTGTTTTTACGTCTTGCCATAATTATACCGAACTCTCGGCAATATAAGCAGAAATATTTGTATTTACGTGTATCACTCCATTTGTCTGCATTCGATTTTCTTAAAGGCAATTCACTATCTACGGAGCCTACATGCAAGGAAATTTTGTGTTGAAAGAGTACACATTATTGGGGGTAGGAACTATTAAGTAGGTACCAAACTTATACAGCTCAACTAACCGGGCGCCATGTGTTCTAAAAATTTGTACTCATACTGCTCAAGGCAGTGTTGAACTCCATGAGTTTGTGGAGAGGGTACTGTACGAGCCCAACGGGTTGGACTATTTGAGTGCAACCTCTCAAGCTCCTGGCTTTAGCTACATGTATATGTATTTACAACTGTAATACGTAGCATAGTATATCTTTAACGTTACTCATACAAACGTATGCATGTATGTAGGGCATGATACACGTATACACATGTGTATGCATGTATACCGTTGGGCTCGTACAGTACCCCCTTCACGTACTCGTAGAGTCCAACACTGTCTTGAGCTGTATGAGTACAACGTTTTGAACTAGATAGGGCCCAGTTAGTTGAGCTTTATAAGTATGGTACCTACTTGGAAGTTTCTACCCCAAATAACGTGTACTCTTTTAACACAAAACTTTTTCGTCTGTAAGCACCGTATCATAGCACCGTAGATAGTGAATTGCCTTTAAGTTAATCAATTGCAGACGAACAGAGTGATACACGTAAATACAAATATTTTTGCTTATATTGCCGAGAGTTCGGTATAATTTTGGCAAGACGTGAAAACAGATTATGAAAAAATCCAAAACTCCCAAGAAAAGTAAGAAAAGGAACCAATAGTTTAAGATCTTACAGCAAAAGTAATAATTACGATAATAATAACCTCCAAGAAATTAAAATTCATGACAAAAGAGGAGGACACAGCCCTTATAAGATTGTTGATAATAGATACTACAATAAAAATTATTCAAGTAAGCAGGATTCTAGATAAAATAGCTCCAAGAATGAGCATTTTAACTACCAGGATGTTCAGCGTATTCCTTAACTGTTAAACTTCACAGCACAATAAACGAAGAGGAAGATTACGAAGAAGTTTACGTGATAAATTTAAGGGTGTTCGAAAAGAGTGTGGATAATGGTAAGCAGAAGGCATCAGAGACTTATGCTACGACGTGTTTATATAAAGCAGTCACCAACAACAAAGAATCAATAAAGAAAATGTCAAGCGCTATGTATTATTTCATACAAGACACAGGAAACAAATATCCAGAAAACGCGAGCGCAACAAAAAAGCTACAATAAATTTACTTAATACTGAGCAAAAAGGTTCTATGACTAAAAAGGAAAATGACCAGAATTTATTTTGCACAATAAAAGTAAATTTATCTAAGAAAGAACATAAACTATCTACAGTAGTTCTAAGCTATCCATATATAAACAAAGGTGCGACCTTGGATTTCTAAATCTCAAGAAAATTAAAGAAAGTTATCTCCACGTTCGAGTAGCGTTAAATAGTAGGGTATTATTTAAAGTATAAGGCGTCACGCATAGAGCCTTCTAAGCTTTGTAATCTATAAGATTACACTTTTAAAATTGTATGTGTGCCCTATCTATCTATGGTCCCCCATGACTTTCACATAGAGGTAAAAGGTATCGTACGATGAGACATTTTAAGGCTATTTGATGGCCAGATAAATGTCAAAAGCAATATGCTTAAATTAAGTTCAATAACAATTCCACTACCAAAACCATAAAGTTATGAGATTCTGCCAAAGGCAAAGCAAGTTATGTATGCATAAATAAAAGAGTTGCACAGTAAAATTAGAGTGGGCTTAGTCCCACTACAAAAACTTAGAGATAGCTTTTTGTTTAATAATTTTATTACTACGAACAATAATGGTAAAGTGTATGTGCAGCGCTTAAACATATTGAATGAAACAATTAGTAGACCAGTCCCACTGATGGACTCATGAGGATGCAAGACCACGAGAAAAGCTGACTCATCTGACGTCAATGGAAATGACGTAAAAGCTTTCAGAGCCTTCATATAAATGTTTGAAACAGCTGATAGCCTCGGAGGAAATGAAGAGTTTGATAATAAGATAAAAACCATATTAGCTGCATATCTACAAAGAAAGTTATTGTGGAAGTCGAGGGTTGTGACAAGGACGGACATGGCAGCAAAAATACTCATATACTTAAAAAAAAGTAATATAGCTATCTTAAGTAACAAAAAAGCTCGAGTCAAGATGATAATAAATGAATCAATTAATTGAGTTGCAACAAGGACGAGGAAAAACATAAATAATGTGCTTGTAGAAGTTTGCCCGTATGTATCCAGATTTAATGGGGACTGACTAAAAGCCATAAATCAACTAAAACAAAGGATAAACTCGGCTACACATAAGCTTGTAGTAACGAAGAAATATAGAAGCTCACCAGCTGTGAGAAAACAAATGGAAATTGGATTGAAAATTTACTCCAACACAGCATGAAAAAGCCTTTAGATTCGTCATACAATTTGAACATGTAGATCGTACCAAAAAATGCAGGACCAGATGGCGGAAAACCCCGGCAAGTGATAACGGACTTCAGAAGACTCAACAAGGTAATAGTTAGTAATTGTTATCCACTTTTTATCCAAAGTAGTGTATGAAAACATCTGGCAACAGTAAATTATGTGACAGTTGTAGAATTCAAGCAGGGACTCTTTCAAATCGAGACATATGACGACGATGCCCACAAATCATTATTTTCGAGACCAGAGAGGCATTACCAAAACAAAAGACTGCCTATGGGTTGCATGAACTCTACAAACATATTTTAACGAGCAACAAGACTAGCACCGGCAGGACTGCAAGGCCATGAGGTAGAAGTATATCCATACGGCATAATAGTATTTGCGTCAAATCTTAAAGAACGTTGACCTGAATCTTCATTTCTAAGCCCGTTACCTGAATTATCGACGTTTATCTTAAGCTTGTTTTTATCTTCAAATGCCTTTTAGAAAGTTTATACATTTAGCACCATTGTATTAAATTCAATTTATGAGTGCCACCGTCTTTTTTGCTTTATTGCATTTGTTTTGTCTTAAATTGAAAATTGCTAAGCTAACTTTAAACGTATTACTTTATTATTATTTCCATCATATCTCGCTAAGAAGTATTATGAAATGGGTTCAAACTTACAGGGTTTACGTAACTTATATTTTTTCGTTCACCATTGGAAAATTATCTATATGTGTGATTTCTCACATTTTTGATTAGATTTTCTTATCACTGTCCCATATAACTGATAATAACTGCTTGTCTTTGATCTCATATAACTTATTGCAAGTATTATAACATACGTTAAAAAAATGCGTGTAAGTTCAGGTTACTTGCATCTACCATACTTCCAAGTTTCATCAAATTCTGTAATTATTTACGTAAACAGGGCAACCTTCTTTAGGAGCATCGCAAGCATTTCAAAAAATTATGAGTGCATTTATGAAGAGCTAACCTTACAATTAAATCAAGGAAGGACCTATTTTGGGAAGATCAGACAGTAAAGTTGAGTCATATTGTAGGAATTCGCAAAATAAGAACGCGCACAAAAAAATCAAAGCTGTAAGAGGATCTCTACTGTGTATAAATGCAAAGAAAATCAAATAATTTTTTAGCTGCGTTAGATATTACAAAATATTCATTAGGAATGATTAAAGAATGACCAAATCACTGTCTTAACAACTAAAAAAAAGTACGAAATTGAAATTGGAAAAACTGTAACCGCTCGCTATGAATTGATAATACTTGTTAATGCATTATATGGACAACCCGGACTCACAGCACCATTTTTGAGAAAAACCATCCATAGTAACAAGAGAGGCCTCCAATGACGTAATAGAGGTGACACTAAGTCCAGGAGACATTGGAAAAGACAGACTGTGCGAGCATGCTTCACGTTGCCTTCAACGAAGTAAGCTCCATCATCCTACCTATAATAAAAGGTGTTAACTACAGTATTTGCGAAACTGCAGCTTAGACTATATTTATTTGGATGAAAATTTGCGGTTATTACTGATAATAAGTGGTTCAAACCCTACCATACGTCAAAAAATCTTGATATAAGATTTAATAGATTAAAGGCAGAGTTGAAGGGCTATGAGTTTAAGGTTATTTATAGACCAGGCATAGCTAATACGGCACTGGACATACTATTTTGTAATTCAATTATAGGAGATAAAGAGAAAAACCCTGACTTGCCGCAACGAGAGTTGCATGAACTTGCTAAACAGCAGGGGAGGAATGGATATGGTGACATAAACGTGCCACCCACACGAGTATTTAAAGTACAGACAAGCAGAGAGAAAAACATAATTATAAAAAATAGAAAATGACAGATAAAAGCTTCTGATTTAGATGATTTAAACAAGAGGGTAAGAAGAAATAAGCCTCACAAGATAAATAATTCAGATAAGTTAACAATGAGCGAGCACAGCGGTGCAGACTTAGAATCAGAGTGGCTGGTGATGAGTTAAACTATAAAGAGTAAAATAGCAGAACCACATATAAAACAATTGAATAGAAGTAAGCCATGAAAACAAGTACTGCATATCACAGGAGAGGATCAGAGGAAGAATACGTAAATGGTGCTTTTAAGCAATAGTAGAAGACAAATCTTACCACAGGGTCCAACCTATGATAAAGTAGCCTACATGCATGAAGAAGAAAATATGAAAAAAAGGGTGATATAACGGACGCACCCTATACAGCACTAAATACGCAATGGACAGTACAATGCAAAAAACCATAAAAGATAACAAGATACGTTTCAGAGATACTAACTAAATTTTTAAGTAACGCCACAAGTAGAAAGCATAAAAGAAGTTATAATAACGAATTGTGACACACCTACAATGGCATACGGAATATATGAGCCAGCAAAACATTGGAGTTCCAACTAGCTGAGGCTAGTCTAGAAAACAAGAAAGATAACGAGGAGGCCAAACCGAAAGGTATAGATAGCATTGAAATAAATGTGAATAATGATAGGCACTGGAGTCATCTGCAAGCATCGGCAGATCTGGCTGCAGAGTTGATCAAAAAGAGAAAGAGAATCCTTGACCTTATAGATACCTTAGAGAAAACGAATGTAGACGTAGGTATAGCAATCAGAAATGAGAATAAAAGAACAAACAAGAATGACCAAAAGACCTAAGCTCATGTGCAGGGTGTACTCCAAGCTAATAAGAAGCAGCAACCAAATACATCGAGATCTGTTGAAGTAAGTCAACCAACGCCGAAAGAAATAAATTAAAGTGTACCATCTAGTAAGGGTAAAATATATAAATGAATCATAACAGGATGTATAGGCAAAAAAAAGACCAGAGGGTGCAGAGTCAAATGAAAAAAAAGGGGGGATACTTGATGACTCAATAGAGAATTTTAAGGTAAGAAAAAGTCTGAATGTCAAGCGCAAAAATGTTAAAGATATGCTGGGCATTGGAATAGATGCTTAAAAATTTGATACTACCACGGATTAACAACTAAGCTGTCCACTAAAAAGTATAAGGGAAAATTCAGTGATGCATAAACAGCCTTTATAAAAAAAAGCCAATTCATTTGATAAAGATAACCTTTCAAGGGCAAAGAAAGTTGAATTCTCGGAAAGAAACATTATACAAGAACATATTCGCAAGGATAGAAATAAGCTCCCATCTGAACCACAACCACTACCAGACACTTAACGTAACTCCAAGCCAGAAAGTAATGACAACTTACGCTGGTCAAACAACAATACAACAACGATAATTATTATTATCATTAGTATAGTAGTAATATTATTAATAATTATAATAAAAATAATAATACTAATAATGATATAAATAACAATATAAGTTATGATAATTATAATAATAACAATAAAAATAAGAATAACGATAATAATAATATTTACAGCAATAATAATAATTATAATGATATCAGTAATGATAATTACGATCATAGTAATAATGATATCTTATTAATAATTGGTTAAATTAAACCCCTTGACTTATTTAGTGGATTATATGACTTTTTTGAACCGCAAATATACAGAAAAAGAAGCAATTGAGAATTATTATTATTCTGGAGCTCCTTACAACATATGAATGTATTCACTTCGAATTAAATTGTGGCTCTTGTGCGACCTTTCATTCTGATAAAAAATTAGTGTGAAAGTAAGACTCAACGTGATTACAAACAGAAAACTGACCAAATGGATTTAATCCTTCTTTTTTTGCTGTGCGGGAGACAGTGAGAGAGGAACACTACTTGAAGGTTTGTTAGAATGAGTGGCTCACTCGTTAAAATGAGTTGAGGCGCACTGGCCTCGTCTCACTCAGAGCAGCAGAGACGCCTGATCCATTTGGTAAGTAGATGGCAGCTAACTCGATACATGGGCTGTGTCTCTCTCGCTCTCTCCTTGCATAGGTACAGCAGCAGTACCAACGTTGGAGCTCTCCTACCGCCCTTCACCAAGCCAATATCCAAATTAACTCCCACCTTGGCTTGTACTTTTTTAAAAAGGACAAGGCAACTCAAGTTTTAGTTGCTCTCCACCAAAAGAATTAAGTGATGGATAGGTTAAGTGAAGGTACCAAAATAGCTTTTGGTATTTGCTACTCTAACTAAGGAATATTTACCAGCAAAAGTCTCAAGGACGTGCGCAAACGGCCATCAACCAGGCATGAATTCTCAGATTTAGTAAGAACTAAATCTTCTGGAGCAATTGAACGTGATAGCCTATGCCATTTTTCTCTGGATTGAAGCGATGTAAGATATTCAGCAGACCATCTCTTCCAGAACTGCTGAGAGAACTGAGCGATAAATCGCCAACGCTGAAGTAGAGGCACGTTAGCATCGCACAATTTCGGATCAACTTCAACGTATGGCTCTTTGAAGTTTAAAAAAAGGTAGGAGTGATAACCACAAGACTTTTAACATCGCTGTTCAATGGTATGCGAGGCTGAGAGTTTAACAGAGCTTCAATTTGGCATAGCAGAGTAGAAAATCCAACAAACGTGAGTGTCTGACTTCCAATCACTCTCTTCATATCGTACTTAGCGAACTTTAAGACGTTGCCAATCGCGCTTAGTCAAACCTGCTAATAACCAGTTCAATGAACAAATCTGTGTCACTGACATTGCGTTCAATGGCAATGAGAGAGTCAAGCGGGGTCAGCAACTCTGTTTTTATTCTCTTGAGTTCGTTCAGGAAATCTGATCTCATTGTCTTGCAAGCTAGCATGGCTTTCACGTAATGAGCCACCAATCATCTCTTGCTACCATAAGTTTGGCTTAGAGTATCCCACGCAATGTCGTAATTCTTAACTATGATAGGCAAGCTCTTTATCAGCTCAGCTGCTTCTTCAGCAAGGCGAGATTGGAGGTGATGAAACTTCACAATTGCAGTAATATTGGTACGCCTATGAATTATGGAACGAAAGAGATCATTAGAGGGTTTCCATGCTTGCAGGTCACCCGAGAAAATGGTAAGCGTGACCTGGGGAAGTTGGGCGTAGGAATTAGTGCAAGGACCATGACCTCCGGATCAGTTCAAGACCAACTCGTCTTAGTTGACTGAATTGCGGAATTGATGCAGAAAATCGTTAAATGCACCCTTTGAGGTGGGGTCATCATCGCAGACAAGTTCATAAAATTTACTAGTCACATAATCATGTCGAGGGTTGTAATCCGGTAGTTTAAAAATTTTCTTGTGGTTTTGTTTTAAGTTTTAATACCTTTCGTTTAAGCGATCTAAGTTAGACCTTGCCAAACCTTTGGTTATCTTGTCTTGACCGACCTTTTTAAAACTTGTGAAGGCTTTAGCTATCGGACCATAAAGAGCCTGTTGAGCTTTGACAAAATTCTCCATTGTACTGATTTTAACCGATAAGGGGAAAAAAATTAAGAAGGTAAACATCCGCTGAGCACGAAACGGGAATTTGTACTCTGGTGATTTGTAATTTCTCAGATTTCGAAAGATAAAACAACAACCATTTTTAATTTTAATTCTTATGACTTGGTAAAAGGAGGTTTTAATATATCTTATTTTATTTAATCTCTTAACTTGCGATTTAAAAACTTTGACTATTCAAAGAGCTGGCTTGTTTTAATGTTATGGAAATAACTAGTCATTGGAGAGTTTTTTTTTCAACGACTTGATAAAGCTCTTACTTGGTAAGGTCGTAACTTAAGTGTTAAATGAATTATTATTTTATATAAAATAGTAACAGTAATGATGAGAACAGTNTTTTTGTTTTAGGTTCTGAAAAAAAGGAGGAAGAAAAAGAAGACAAAGTAAAACATGAAAGAATTTTCCTTAATTCACTATACATCCTCTAAGTGCGTCTACTTTTACACTTGACCTTTGAAGACTAACTTTTAAATAAAAAGGACACACACTTTTAAAAGAATTTTCAAACTATATTGAATTGTTAAATAGTTTAAATCTTAATTCTTATACACACGAGAAAGCAGGTTACTTATTAAAAAATGTTTTCAGCTTGGCAACGTGGCACACGAGGTGGGCTACATATATATATGTGGCTTCCTCTCGTAGCGTACAAGAAAGAAGGCAGGCAAGATGGCATTTCTGGCACTACAAAGTGGCGCACGTTGTGAGTTACACGTATGTGTGGCTTCCTTCCGTAGCACACGAGAAAAAAAGCAGTCAAAATGGCGTCTCTGGCACTACAACGCGGCTTACGTTGTGAGTTACATATATGTACTTGGTAAACGTATACTGTCTCTTTTTCTCGCAGCACCCGAGAAAGAAGAAGAACAGCTTAAGTCGTCTACTGTTAAGACGCACTTAAAATGTTGTACACTATATGTATGTATAAGTACACTTATTCTGAACTGGCAAAATGATGGTAGCTGCTGGGAGTTTCTTTCTATTGTTATGATTTCCTCTTCTCCTTGTCACATGAGCATGGGCTGGCGTCGAAAATAGCTATCAAGGCGTTGCCGAGCGCGTGGTGCACTTCTACTTGTCCTCTTAATCTGGTTCGAAGGACTTGGTTAAATTTAACCCCTGGACTTACTTAGTGGACTGTAAAACTTTTTTGAAACTGGGAATAAAGAGAGAAGAGAACAATGAGGGTTATTGATGTTCTCAAGCTCGTTTCAAAAGATAAATTTATTCACTTCAAATTTTACTAGGGCTCCTGTGCGCCTTTTTATTCTAATAAAAAATTAGTGTTAAAGTATGGCTCAATGCAATTATAAACAAAGAACTGAACTATTAGATTACATCCTCCTTTTATTGCTGCACGGGAGACAGTTTAAGAGAAACACTACTCGAAGGCTTGTGATAATGAGTAGCTCACTCGTTGAAATACATTGAGGCACACTGTCCTTGTCGCACTTCGAGCAGCAGAGACGCCTGATCCCTTTGGCAAGTAGACGGCAACTTACTTAATACACGGGCTGTGTCTCTCTCGCTCTTCCCTTACATAAGTACAGCAGTAGTGTTAACGTTACTGCTCTTCTAACTCCCTTTATTAAGCCAATATCCAAACAATAAGAAAAGTTACACATTATGTAATAATGGTCACAATCATATTCAAATATAGTATAATACAGCATAATGATTGACACATAACCATACATATGTGAGTATGTATGAAATAGTGTTTATTTTTTTTGCTTTTTACGACTACTAGATATGCCGTCAAGCTTGAGAATTGATTAGAAAAAAGATATCAGTCACAACAAAACAGTACACATATATAAATATATGTAAAAGAGAAGGGAAACATATAAAATTCACCTTTAATTATCCATAATTACTAGGCATGTCACATTAAATAAATCAAAAGTAAATTAAAATTGAAGAATAATTATACTACACGCAGAAACTGCGGAAATAAGAAAGAATAAGTCAAATAAATAAAAAATTAAATTAAATAGCCTCGTTAATGAGAAGAAGAAAAACAGAAGAATACTTTCGTCTAACATTTTGATATGGCAAATGGTTGTACACTAAACTTTCAGAAAAAGAAGTCATTGTATGGATAATGAGTCTATTATATTTTGCAACCGTTGATTATGAATTGTTAGAAGCAGTACAGGACAATATTTTTATTTACAAAATAATATGCTAACCATCAAAAATACAGGCAAAGAAGAAACCTATTGTGTGTACTATTACGAAAATATAAAATAGATGACTTGATATTTTATAATAAGTTTTTTTCTAAAAGCACTATACAATGACGTTTGATGTAAAATATTTTTTTTAAATATATTTTACGAACAAACTGCATTAAATTTTTTTTGCAGTAAAGAAAACTGCTTATGATTCATTTTAATTTAGAAAATTAGTACTGAAATCTTTTTTTACTACATTGCTTAAATTATCATCGCATATAGGTAATTGAGACATAATAACCTTTACTTCAGGGAAAATTATAGCAATAACTCATGTACAAAAATATTTAGCCTATCAGCTATACTAATAATATTTTATATTATCGGATACAATGTCACGGATGATAAACAACGAAAATTTTACATTATTGCAAAACGGCAATCATTGGTTGCAAAAGAGCAGTGTGTGTGACATAAAATATTTTTTTAGTTTTTGCCAGCCCTAGATTTATACTAAGTTGCTTAATTTTTGTCAAATGTGAAATAAAAAAGACTAAACGAATGAATTTGTTTCATCGTGTCTAACTACAATTTTATACATTAGTTGTTATTATACGTTAGGATTTAGTTTTGTCTTGCAGGCTCTTAATTTGGTAGAAAAGAGATCAGACAATTTCTAAAATTTCTCTTTGTCTCAGAGAAAGTATTTTTTTGCTATAAATTTAGCATTACTTTTAAGTAAAAGCTTGAGAATTAAGATTTAAACTATTTAACAATTCAATATAGTTTGAAAATTCTTTTAAAAGTGTGTGTCCTTTTTATTTAAAAGTTAGTCTTCAAAGGTCAAGTGTAAAAGTAGACGCACTTAGAGGATGTATAGTGAATTAAGGAAAATTCTTTCATGTTTTACTTTGTCTTCTTTTTCTTCCTCCTTTTTTTCAGAACCTAAAACAAAAATTGTGCAAAAGAAGAGGGGACAAACTATGCTCAGTACACAATAGATATATGTTGAAAGGGGTCTCTTATATATGAAAAAGTAGTGTGGTTGGTAATGACAGAGGTTCACATGCAGTATCACAACAACAAGGAATAAGTACTGTTGAAATATGATTTATTATAAAAATACAAAAATAATGGCAATAATGTGGGTTAATCCGTCATTCGGGTAAATCGCTTACAAATATTGACATGAGACGAATAATTAACAACATTGCCGCGCTGGTGAAAAACAAGCGGCATATGGCTGGTAACACATAATATAGTGTGGTAAAAAAAATGTACCTACACGCAAAAAGAAAGAAGAATACGGAGAATGCAAAATATTATAGTCAATATGGCATGGGACTAGTTTCGAGTAAGTCGCATGGCTGAACGCAAAAGAAAATAATAATAAACGTCGGAGGTGAATTCCGAGAATTCAAGTATAACTATTCGCGTATGACAACAACTGTTATGATTCGGCGTATATCGAAGTAATACGTACAAGGTCAGCGCCGCTGCTCTTGAATCAACTAAAAGAAAATGAAAAAAAAGCGCGTGACGACGTCTGCGCGACACCAAAATAAAAAAAGAAAATCAAACCCAACACGCGCCACATTTACGTTTTTACTCATGGGAATTCGATCCTTATAGAATAACCCGGCGCTCTGGCAAGTCGGTGCTTTTTATATATTCGTAAACAAACAAAAGGAAGATCACTTAAGGTCTAAACAAAAAATTAAATTCTTGGCCGTTTCGGTAATGCAAAAAAAAAAAAAATATTATAACGCAATTACAAAGCACAGTGGCCCTTAGAAAAAAAAAATCGAGCAGACTAGCTAAATTAAGGAACGCATACAAAATAATCGCCAGATCGGAACCACACGGCGTAGAGACACACAGTTAATGAGCACGTAGACGAAAAAAAAAGACATGGGGCGAGAATCGCACGGAAAAAACGCGGAGAAAAAACAATTGCAAGCCGGTAACTTAAAACGTGATACAAAAACCAAGGAAAGCTCCGTCGTTTGAGCTAAGCAGATCGAAGAGCACCACTTGGTTGATTATTAGTCAACCATGGGCCAAGGATTAACCCTTCGATCGTGTAAGTGCTGGACTCACTGCCTCGCTCTCCGACGGGTAGCTCCTACTCAATCCTATCCGATGCTCAGCTCCCAATTTTACTTGGTTCCGCTCGGGCGTCCCGTGACTAACTAACTTTTTCCGGCTCCACCTCAACCCCTTTTCTTTTGCTTCCCCCTTTGCCTCTCTTTTCTTTTCGGCAGTGTACCTGCAGCCAACCTGCGCACTTACAAAATGCGTAATTCCCCCTTTCGAAAAAAAAGGAAAAATAGAGCAAAAGGTCCCACGTGACTCAGCCCGTGCGTGTACGCACCTACACCTTGCAATGTATAATTTTATTTTGCTGTAGTTTTCATATACAAAGCAGTATCCACATGCAAATGAATAACAGTTACAACGAATTTTTTTAACATATTTTTGTGCTTAATATTTGTGCCCAAAACACCCAAATTTTGTTCACAGACAATAGATAATCTTAACAGGATGTTAATCCATCAAATCGATCTTTACTGATTGGAGCCCATAAATCAAGGAAATACCTGGATGCAGAACTTGCAAGCCATCGAATCAATTAACGGGTGGCTTCTTTTCATTCTACAATGGTGACGTTATCTAGCTATGGGAATACCCCCTTGAGACGACGCTGCGTACGTAAGGGAAGTAAAACGACTAAAACATTGCGATTTCATTAATGAAGTTCTTTTTTTTTTCGTCTTTTCTTTCGAAGTAAAGTACACAAACATAACAGTTGCATAAACTACATTATTTTCCTTGGTTTTTTGGATTTTTAATCAGCGAATATTATAATTACATTTCTTATAATACACTGTTCTCATCATTACTGTTACTATTTTATATAAAATAATAATTCATTTAACACTTAAGTTACGACCTTACCAAGTAAGAGCTTTATCAAGTCGTTGAAAAAAAAACTCTCCAATGACTAGTTATTTCCATAACATTAAAACAAGCCAGCTCTTTGAATAGTCAAAGTTTTTAAATCGCAAGTTAAGAGATTAAATAAAATAAGATATATTAAAACCTCCTTTTACCAAGTCATAAGAATTAAAATTAAAAATGGTTGTTGTTTTATCTTTCGAAATCTGAGAAATTACAAATCACCAGAGTACAAATTCCCGTTTCGTGCTCAGCGGATGTTTACCTTCTTAATTTTTTTCCCCTTATCGGTTAAAATCAGTACAATGGAGAATTTTGTCAAAGCTCAACAGGCTCTTTATGGTCCGATAGCTAAAGCCTTCACAAGTTTTAAAAAGGTCGGTCAAGACAAGATAACCAAAGGTTTGGCAAGGTCTAACTTAGATCACTTAAACGAAAGGTATTAAAACTTCTGCAAAATATCCAGAAAAACTTAATACCTTAAATCAACGTTAGTTTTCCCTATAGCATATTCATACCACTTTATACTTATCACTTAGTAAATCCTAACACTACAACGCCAAGTTACCGATTTTAAAGAAAAATATACTGTCGTTAGGAGCTGATAAGGCCTTGGGCCTGATAGATGGCTCCTGACAAACAAAAATTAAACTTATTTATTTATAGAATAAATCGACGAAATCTGCCCTTTACTTATAAAATCAGACATCACAAATTCACATTTTTCGTGCTGCACTAAGCCTTTTGTTTTACTAAGAGAATGATTAAAGCAAATCAGAATTTTTATCCTATTTGTTTTTGTTTCATTTTGTATTTTTTTCTATCTTTTTTACACTATTAATATTTTCATGATAAATCATATACTTGGAAACATCACTCAGAGATTTCTTTCAAAATATTAAAAGTGGCTGGTCCCTTATTGTAGAAAAATTCATGTTTTCAATAACAGTCATTCCAAGTTGAGAGGGTAGACCCAGAAGTAAATTGATCGGAGTAACATTAAATACATTAGACAATCTTGTAATATATATATAAGTCAATCACAATTTCACAATGCTCCCTCAAAGGCTGACGCATAATGCACTACTGACTTTAGTAATTCTCAAATCCAACATAAAAAAACCTGTTAACGACTTTTACAAGAGAATCTTTCAACTTATATATCATCCATAAAAGTAAAAGATGTTAAAAGATAGAAGCTACTTCTAACAACATTCCTTAACCTTGAAAGCCTGATTCAAAACAACATTTAAAAATGGTTGGCTGTGAAGCATTCATGCTAGGTTTACCCAATAGGTTTGAGGCCAACACGATGTAAAACGTACTAAAAATTTTTTCTGGCATTGTACAGATAGCTTTAGAAGCCAAAAGAAATTGTGGACGCTATTACTCACACCGCCTTCTATAATCAATGATTATATACATGTATCTTGCTCAGCAGTAACATCCCACAGCAAGACAAAGTTAATCAGTACATCAGCAGTACATATTTTCAGCTTAAATAAAACAACATACAACAAGTGAAATATAGCGATCCCAACATGTACAATCAGCAAAATATCTTATTATTACTATCCAAATGATACCAAAAAATTTTTTGCTACGTTTAGTTCAAGCAGGAAAATAGTATTACACCCTCGCCCTTTAACATCAAAATATTGACTCCACTGATCCATCCGTCAAATTGTTAAAAAAATTGAATGCAACACAATCCTATAAATACCATAAATCTTTTCTACGATACAGTCACTTATTAGTCTGCTGAAATTCCTCTAGTTGACTGCAATATGTATTCAGCAATTCATTAATAAGTCTAATAGAAAACTACACCTGCACATGCAAAAATGCTTAGGTATGTCCATAAGAATTTCAAAATGACACTGACTTTTACTTGATGTCAAATTCTTCAATAACTAACAATTTTTAAGATAAAATTTTTGGTAACAAAAAAACAAAGATACAACGGCGAGCAAGGATCGCAATTAGCTTTCACTGATAAAAAAAGCTCAATAGACGTAAGAAGAGTGTGTGTTACAAGAAACATCGGCAATGCGCCAAAAGTAACATTGGAAATCTCACAACTAAATATAAGAAAGAACACATTTATTATTAATACAAGAGCTAACGGCAATGCCATAACAATATATTCATGACTACCTAACCTCACTAATATATACAGAAGAATCCTAAAAAACGTTATAATCGCTTACCATGAAAACTACTAAGCTTGTTTTACTGAAATCTTACATACTAACTCGGAACACTCTTAAGATATTTTTCGTATAGTTTTTATCTTTAAAGAAACGAATGACAATAGCAATAAGTAAGATCAAAGTTTTGCTAAAATACATATTCCTAATTGCTCATTTACCTTGATTTCCTTTTAATGGCAACGTTTGATTCGTCCATGGTTGGTGATCTCCTCCCATCAAGATCTTTTTCTTTGTCGTTTTTCTTAATTACGGCAACAAGTGGTCTAAAGTAGTTATTAGGGAGGTGCAAGTGTACATACTACTTAATGTAATGTACCGTAAAACTTAGTCACTAATGTGTGAACGTTTTCTGTAATAATTTAATTTGACATACTTTCTACTTGTGGCTTCACTCACGAAATTATAAGGTGTCTATGCAACGTATCCAATTATCTTTTTGTGAGATTTGCGACGCATTTTTCGTTTCGCGTATTGCTACATATACGATGTGCTCGTTGTTTTTACTTTTTTCTCCATATTTTCTTCTGTGCACAAGTACACTGGCGTGCCCTTGGTTGGTCCTTGTAATGATACTTCATTTTTGTTGACTTTCCTCTACTCTTAGTTTCATCTTTAGGTGACCTTTAATGAAATTTTTCCGTAGTAACCCCCTATATCTTGTAACGCTCTTTAATCAAGTAGCTACATTTTTAAGTATTAACTTTCCTTTTACAGTTGGATTCAGCTTCACCCTTAGACAATCCATTCACACTTATATCCACTTTTTTTGTTTGTTTTATTTTCTTTACTTTATCATTTCAGTCCTATAAATTAAATATGTCTATTTTCCATTTCTTATCGTTTCCAATCATGATTTCCTCTCTTTTCTTCTACTCTTGAAAAATGAGTGACAGCAGTTCACTTACGTCTGAATATCTCTTACTTTGTTGCAGTTCCAACCATTCATACAAATCTTGGCGTGGCAGTTCTAAAATTTTCTGTCCTTTATCTATTACCAGATTTTCAGAGAGAGCATCCAGTGCTCTGTTGTGAAATTACAGTAAATCTTTAAAAAAGATTTGAAGAAAGAATCTAATTAAACAGTTGAATACGTAAAAAGTTAAATGAAAACGTTTGAATCACATGAAGAGAAAGATGAAAACCAAAACAGTTCAAGTACGTTTAAAACTAATTTAAAAAAAAAGCACTTCATAGGTGCAAGAAATGTAGACACTTTAAGGCATAATGTACAAGATCAAAATAAAGCGATAATTCATGGGAAGCAAGGTGATGCGTAGCAGTAACCAAAAGGGCGACTACAGCAGTGGCAACATCGCACTGGCCGAGGCCGAGGTAGTGGAGCTAGAAGAGGCTCTTGTCAATATCGTCAACGAGGCAGTTGGCAGAAAAATTATAAGGGACATTAAAATAAAGACAGTAATGTGTGTAGTTTCAATGTGAAATTCAATAAAAGACCTAATGTGTCAAGTGTCGCAGTCAATAGCTGTGCTGGTAAGATTAAATGATGACTCGATAGCGGTTGCTCAGACCATGTTGTAAATGGTGATCGATATTTTTATAAACGTGTTGAATTAAAATAACCTATAAGTTAAAAAGTAGTTGATGATCGTTCTTTAACAGCAACAAAAGTTGGTAATATTAGGCACGAATTTATCTTTTATGGTCGAAGTAAAATGCATATACAGAAAAATATTTGCTTCATGGATAAAATATAAAAAGTTACGGTAAAGTAACAAAAGCAAATAAAATTGTATCTGTAAAATATATGGCTAAGATTTTTTAACAAAATGGATATTTAATTAAGTTGGCTATTAAAAATATTAATATTTATTATATGACAAGTAAAATTATGTGTCGTGAGTCAAACTCAGCGACAACGGATAAATTAACAGTAAACGAAAAATTGCATAGAACACTAAGTCACAGGAATTTTAATTATTTGAAAATAAATGCTTGATGGTTCACCTTCGTAATTAGAAACTAATACCCTATAATGTGAAATTTGTTTAAAAGTACAATACATAATTCACTATTCAATAATGAAAGATCAAAGACCGAGGATATTTTACAAATTATACATACTGATTTAAATGGAATCCATAGTACTACTAGTTTTAATAGCAAAAAATATTTCATGAGTTTGATCAATGATAACAGTAAAGAAGCTTGAGAGTATTGTCTTCAATTAAAAGGATAAGTATGTAATTGTTTTGTGGACTATATCAATTTTAGTAAAAGTGAAATAAAAAAAAAAAAAACAAAATGACTAAGAAGTGATAATTTTAAAGAATGTATGAATAAGGATGTAAGTAATTTTGCATGTCAGAAAGGCATACCTATTGAGACGTTTCCATCTCATGAACATGAATTAAATAAAATAGCTAAAAAATATAATAACGGTTTTATTGATATTTCTAGACGATTAGTAAGAAGCAACGGTTTATAATTAATCTTAGCCAGTAATAGTTAAAACAGTGACTTATTAAAAAAATAGAATTATCACTTACTCTGTTTAAAAGAATATAACACCTTTTTAAATAATGTTTGGGAAAAAGCCTAATATGCAAAGCTAAAAAACTTATGAAAGTCAAGTTTTTGTGAGAATACTAGAGAAAAAAAAAATTTTCAATTAAACAAAAAAGCAGATTTAGAAATTTGATTTGGTAATGGAAATGTTAGTTATCGAGCTCCAAAAAATAATACAATAATAGTTGCAAGACACTTTAATATTATTGAAGATAACAAAGACTGTATTGATTCAAAATCATAAAATTGTACAGTTATAATTAGCTTAAATAAAAACGAAGTTGAAAACACAAATGGCTGTTCAAATACTCACAGCAATGATAAAAAGAAATATTTTTATTTAAGACGGTCAACTAGAGAAGAGAAAAAGCTTGATAGGTACAGAGATACAAATGTTTCACATGGTTATATTATTTTTGTAAATCATACAAACGCTGGGACATCTTTTTTTTTTAAGAATACGATGAATAGTAATTAGTCTAAAAATTAGAGGAAACGATGGATAGCAAAATAGATTGTGTTAACAAAATTAAAACTTAGATTTCTGTAAATAAACCTAGTGATAAAAAAAAACTTTAAACATAAAGTGGATTTATATGAGAAAGACTAACAATGCTTTTAAAGCTTAGTCAGTAGTAAGAAAATACCAACAGAAAAATTTAAGCGATGATATTTATTAACTACTTGCAAGAATGTTTAATTTAAAAATGTTACTTTTTCATTGCTGTTAAAACAATTCATTTGTTGAACTGATAGATGTCAAAATAGCGTTCTAAGGTGGAAAAATGAATTCTAAAGTATATGTAAAACAGCCACAAGAGTATGGTAATGGCTCAAATAAGGTATTAAAATTACATAAAACGTTGTATGAGTTAAGACAAAGCCCAAGAGTTTGGTATGAGTGTTCTGATCCTCATTAAAAAAGTTAGTATTTTAAAAGAAGCAAAAATAATTGTTGCTTACATACTTTAAATCGCTAGAAAGATGATCTATCATGAATTTTTTTTGTAAATAATTTGTTAATTTGCAGTTAGAATAAACAAAAATTAAAGTTGGTTAAGCAATTATCATGCAAATGGTTGTAAATAGCAGATTTTAGCAGAATAAGTACTTATTTAGATATTAACATCAATTTTAACTATGAAAATAAAAAAGGACACTTGATCAGAAAAACTATATTTAAACAATAGCTAAGAAATATGATATTAAAAACTAAAAATCGTATGCGGTTCCTGGAAAACAGAATTTAAAATTAGAAGCAGCGCAATCAGAGTATGATAACATCAAGTTTAGAAACTTAATTTGAACTCTTTTGTATGTAAGTGTGGGAACTAGACCCAGCATTATCTTGAGTATACATTTCTAAACTAAATTTCAAAACAGTTATGATAAAACACATTTTATTTGATAAAATAAATAAACGATAAATCACATTCGCTCTGAGAATTTGAAAATTTTTTTTTTAAGAAAGAACTTACAATTAATTTATAAAACGGGTAGTAACAATAATATATTGGATTTCTTTGTCAATACTAATTAGGCGTGTAATATTATTAATAAAAAATGAACGACATGCTATGTAATAAGTATGTATGAAAATGTAATTTATTGAAAATTTAGAAAACACAATAGTGTTACAAAACAATTAACAGCAGCTGAGTCTGTTGCGTGGTCTGATTGTGACCGCGAATTGAAAGTCGTGAAAGATTTAATGCTTGTTATGAAAATTAAGGTNAAATAAATGATTAATCACATTTGCTCTGAGAATTTGAAAATTTTTTTTTTAACAAAGAACTTACGATTAATTTATAAAACAGGTAGTAACAATAATATTATGGATTGCTTTGTCAATACTAATTAGGCGTGTAATATTATTAATAAAAAATGAACGACATGCTATGTAATAAGTATGTATGAAAATGTAATTTATTGGAAATCCAGAAAACAAAATAGTGTTACAAAACAATCAACAGCAGCTGAGTCTGTTGCGTGGTCTGATTGTGCACTTGAATTAAAAGTCGTGAAAGATTTATTGCTTGTTATGAAAATTAAGGTCTGCAATTAACGCAGAAAGAAGTTCGAAAGATTCAAAAATATGTTGAATGTAAAGTAGTTTGAGATGTTAAAATTAAGATGGTAATATAAATTTATGGAGGCATGTTGGAATAGAAGTAAATTTATGTTAGATGTGTCAGTAGTGACATCTGTTATACAATAAGCACTGTAAGTGCTTGATGATGTGTGTACAGTGCTTTGTTGCTTGTACAGTGACGTAGTGAGGAGAGACAGAACATGGCCGTTGCCACGCACGCACGCTCTCGTAGAGTTCCTCGGTGTTATAAGAGAAGAAGCTGTAGTCTTATTAAATCTTGCTTTTCATTGGAAAATATACTAATTCAAACAGTTAAAAGTGTTGAATTATTAATTCACTACCTTATTGTGTATTTGTTTAACAGTTATGTTGCCAGATATCCGTATACACTACTCTAAAAAGGGAATGGATTAGAACTACCTATTGTTGTCTTGTTTAGTAACCTGAAATCTAATACCTTTTACCAGCAGATAAAGCTATTTGTTTCTGAATTTTTTGGTACAATCTTTCTGTTCAAGTTTTATGGCGATCCTAAAGACACTATTATAACTTCATCGAGTAATTTCTTCATCGCAACTTTAAGTTGCTCTTTGAAGGCTGGCAAAAATCTTTATTGTGTATTATTACTATTGGTTAATTTTTAGTCATATTTATTAAAATTATTTAACAGATTTGACCCTTTTAGTCGTTCCTCATCGAGTACAAATAATTACGTCTTAAGTTCTATTAGCCTTCGCACGTGCTTATTTTCTTCTTCGTTGCAACCCAATTCATTGAGTTAATCCATTATCTTATCGACTCAAGGTTTCATGTTAGTTACAATTATTGTATTATTGTTTTTCTTAATTCTATAAGTATTTTTGTTCCCATAGCTATTGTCATTCATACGTAGGGTACAAATAAAATTTTTAAAGGGTAATCTCATTTGATCCAGAGATTAAAAACCTTTTTGCATGATGCCTTTAGTTTTAAATTTTTCCTACTGCCTTACGCTTCCTAAAATTAAAACAACTTTCTTAAATTGTTTAAATCCCTACGCCAGTATCAGCATGAAATGTCAAACCTCTGTTTATATAGAAGTTTTTTTTTAATAACTGTAGGTAGTATATGTTTTATTTTAGATCAATTTCTTCTTGCTGAGCAAAATAACTGCTACTCATTTATATTTTGCGCGTTGAAGCTTTTTCTTTTGCTCGCGAATAGTTGCTTTATAGCTTCAACATTGCATTCGGGATCTATCAATATTTTTTCTTTGTATTATGTATGACGTTATACATAGTGCGAGCCTTTTTTTTAAATCTCGATTGAGCATCAATTGATTCTTTGTTATTGAATATCGGCCTGAATGTTTACAATGTTACATGAGTTTTCGATACCTTATGCTAACTGTAATTCACACACTTTTCGAACACCTTTAATTATCTCTTGTGAATTTCTTAATGTATTGCATTGTTATGTTTAAGGGAGTTTGGTTGCTTCCGCTGGGAGGTAAAGGAGAGCACGTGTATTTTCATAAGGCACCATGCTTAAGTCTGGTGTACCAACCTAACCTAAAAACATCTTTCCTTTCAATTACGGAAAATGCATTTGTGTTTGACTCGCAAGTACTCGTTAACGTTTAAATAAAATACTTTAAAAAAATAACAGAATATTCTTCAAGGTATTTCGTTTCTTATGGTATTAATCAAATAGCCTAAATACTTTCTTTATGAGAGATAAAAAATAAGGAGTATACGGTATGGTCAATCTGATATTTCTTTTGAAAAAGTGTGCTATTAATTTTAAAAATGAGAGGTTTTAATGGTATATCATTAAAGTAAAAAGTCTTATTAAGGCGTATACCCAGTTTCAGATCATAATTTTGAGTAAAACAGCTTCTAGAAGTAAATTTGTAAAAAGCTATCGTGCCTCATAAATAGTCGAGCTGACAGCAAACAGTGTACTCAGTGCGTCCTTGTGTGCCACATGGATGAAGCATACAGGCAGAAAACGAATTTGTTGACGTTTCTGCGAATATCTCTATAACTGCAGACGTCATTTTATTAAAAATTTGCACGTATACGAATGGAATTGTCATAAATAACATATTAGTTTTTCAAAACATTCTCAACGCTGTGTCAAGAGTAATAGATTTTTTTTTTTAATTGAGCCCATGTTAAAGACGACAAAAATGGGAGACTTCATGAATTTCTTTCTCAAAATCTGTAAACGCGATTGTGCTCAAATTTGGTGACTGCATCCACGCAATGTTTCTTTACAACATATATTTAAAAAAAAAATTTTCATCGTTAAGTGAATTGCAACCCAACTCCCTTACGGATTGAGGCGCACGTTGAACATCCTTGCTTATTTTTAAAGCCTTTTACAATTTTTATAGTTATTGACTATCAGCTTCAATATGTATTATAACTGTTATTTTTATTGTAGTTTTTTCCATTATTTACTTTTTTCATCAGTTTCTCGAGCAATTTTTAGTTTTGTGTTTAATGCTTCTCTACGTCTTGCCGTTATTGTTAACACCTGCAAGTAGAGTGTGTATAAAACTTCTTGCAAAATAAGCACTTGGATTTGTCTTTATTGAAACAACTTCATTTATCTGTATCAGCTGTCCTCACAAGTGGTTTGCTATTTTCAAAATCAACCTTCACTTTTTATTATCGTGTAAGATTGTTTGAATTATAACTTTTTTTTTATTTCCTACGGTTTTCATTTCATTATCTGTATCGATTCATCTTTTTTTGCAGCATAACACGTTAAAGCTGTACAAAGTACCTAGGCCATTAAACAAGCACCTCATTGCCTATTTGTCTAACTTAGTTTTTGCCATATCTTTATTCACCATGACATGTAGGGGCTTGTTCTGTAGGGCATCATAATGCCATTTTAAAGCTATGGGACATGTCCAAAATAATTGATAACCAACCTAATATCTGAAAATAAACGAGACTTTGTGCATAGAACTCAATAGAAATAGACGTGTATAAAACTAATCTGCTGCTAGCCGTCTTAACTCAACCGGAAACTTATCAGGACTCCCAAGCTAGTAAGCTCAGGCCAATGTAAGTTGCCTAGGTAGTATCAATATAGGATTGTAATAAAGCTTTGTGTGCGTGCTAACTGTGGCCAAGAAAGCTATCGTTCACCTAAGTTTTCTTTTTATGCATCGAGAGTGGANAAAATCTTTATTGTGTATTATTACTATTGGTTAATTTTTAGTCATATTTATTAAAATTTTTTAATAGATTTGACCCTTTTAGTCGTTCCTCCTCGAGTACAAATAATTACGTCTTAAGTTCTATTAGCCTTCGCACGTGCTTATTTTCTTCTTCGTTGCAACCCAATTCATTGAGTTAATCCATTATCTTATCGACTCAAGGTTTTATGTTAGTTACAATTATTGTATTATTGTTTTTCTTAATTATATAAGTATTTTTGTTACCATAGCCATTGTCATTCATACGTAGGGTACAAATAAAATCTTTAAGGGGTAATCTTTTTGATCCAGAAATTGAAAACCATTTTGCATGACGCCTTTTATTTTAAATTTTTTCTACTGCCTGACGCTTCATAAAATTGAAAGAACTTTTTTGAATTGTTTTAATCCCTACGCCAATACCAGAATAAAATGTCGCACCTCTGTTTGAATAGAAGTTTTTTTTAAATATTTGTACGTTGTATATGTTCCATCTTAGATTAATTTTTTTTTACTGTGCAAAATAACTGCTACACATCGTTATTCTGCGCATTGAAACTTTTTTTCTTGCTAGCGAATAGTTGCATTATAACTTCATTATTGCATTCGGGATCTATGAATATTTTCTCTTTGTATTATGTGTGACGTTAAACATAGTGCGAGTTTTTTTTTTAAATCTCAATTGAGCATCAATTGATTTTTTGTTATTGAAGATCGGCCTGAATGTTTACAATGTTCCATGAGTTTTCGATACCTTATGCTAACTGTAATCCACACACTTTTCGAACACCTTTAATTATCTCTTGTGAATTTCTTAATTTATTGCATTGTTATGTTTAAGGGAGTCGAGACGCTCCCACTAGCAAGGAAAGGGGAGCACGTGTATTTTTATAAGGCACCATGCTAAAGTCTGGTGTACCAACCTAACCAAAAAACATCTGCCCTTTTAATTACGGAAGATGCATTTGTGTTTGACTCGCCAGTACTCGTTAACGTTTAAATAAAATACTTCAAAAAAATTACAGAATATTCTTGAAGGTATCTCGTTTCTTATGGTATTAATCAAATACCCTAAATACTTTCTCTATGAGAGATACAAAATAAGGAGTAAGTGGTATGGTCAATCTGATGTTTTTTTTAAAAAAGTGTGCTATTAATTTTTAAAATTAGAGGTTTTAATGGTATATCATTAAAGTATAACGTTTCATTAATGCCTATACCAAGTTTGAAATCATAATTCTGAGTAGAGCGGCTTTTAGAAGTAATTTTTTGAAAAGCTATCGCGCCACATAAATAGTCAAGCTGACAGCAAACAGTGTACTCAGTGCGTTTTTGTCCACCACATGAATGAAGCATACAAGCAGAAAACGAATTTGTTGACGTTTGTGCGAATATCTTTATAACTGCAAACGTGATTTTATTGAAACTTTGCACGTATACGAATGAAGTTGTCATAAATAACATATCAGTATTCCAGAACATTCTTAACGCTGTGTCAAGAGTAATAGATTTTTTTTTTTAATTGAGCCCATGTTAAAGACGACGAAAAAGATACATTTCGTTAATTTCTTTCTTAAAATCTGTAGACGCGATTGTGCTCAAATTTGGTGACTGCATCCACGCAATGTTTCTTTACAACATATATTTAAAGAAAAAATTTTCATCTTTAAGTGAATTGCAACCCAACTTCTTTACGAATTGAGTCGCACGTTGAACATCCTTGCTTATTTTTGAAGCCTTTCAAAATTTTTATAGTCATTGACTATCAGTTTTTATATTTATTATAACTATTATTTTTGTTGTAGTTTCTCCCATCATTTACTTCTTCCATCAGTTTCTTGAGCAATTTTCAGTTTTTTGTTTAATGCTTCTCTACGTCTTGCCGTTATTGTTAACACCTGCAAGTAGAGTGTGTATAAAACTTCTTGCAAAATAAGCACTTGGATTTGTCTTTATTGAAACAACTTCATTTATCTGTATCAGCTGTCCTCACAAGTGGTTTGCTATTTATTATCGTGTAAGATTGTTTGAATTATAACTTTTTTTTTTATTTCCTACGGTTTTCATTTCATTATCTGTATCGATTCATCTTTTTTTGCAGCATAACACGTTAAAGCTGTACAAAGTACCTAGGCCATTAAACAAGCACCTCATTGCCTATTTGTCTAACTTAGTTTTTGCCATATCTTTATTCACCATGACATGTAGGGGCTTGTTCTGTAGGGCATCATAATGCCATTTTAAAGCTATGGGACATGTCCAAAATAATTGATAACCAACCTAATATCTGAAAATAAACGAGACTTTGTGCATAGAACTCAATAGAAATAGACGTGTATAAAACTAATCTGCTGCTAGCCGTCTTAACTCAACCGGAAACTTATCAGGACTCCCAAGCTAGTAAGCTCAGGCCAATGTAAGTTGCCTAGGTAGTATCAATATAGGATTGTAATAAAGCTTTGTGTGCGTGCTAACTGTGGCCAAGAAAGCTATCGTTCACCTAAGTTTTCTTTTTATGCATCGAGAGTGGATAGCAAAGAGGTATATATATGTATGGAGCGCGCGTTGGCTCAGTCAACTATGTAGTGGATTGACTCGTGGGAGACCGTGGTTCAATTCTCGGCCAGTGCGACTTTTCGGGCAAGTACCTCTGTGATTTTTTACCTGTGCTTTTTCACCACGCAATGCTCCTCGAGGAGGGTTTTAGGTGACCTTCTCGCAGCAAAAATTTCCTAATTGCCCCCTACCCCCCTCTCACCAATGGGAGGCCTCCTATCCCTCTTCCCTTTCTCCTCCAAAGTGCTAAGTGCCCTGTGTAGTGCCCTTTATAGGAGCCGGACGTAAAGCACTATAATATAAAAAAAAAGGTATATGTATGAGTAGCTGTAAAACGGTAAACATTTCAGATTACATGTATGTGTTGAAAATTATAGAGCAGTGATTACTGATTATAAAAGTTATCACGTAGAAAGTATAACTCATGTTAAATTATTTCAATAAATTGTTACGTGTGGTAAAGAAGAGCGTTAACTGTTGTAAGATTCGAAAAGAGTGCGTAAGCACACAATTTTAAGAAATAGAATTAATAATGAAGCGGGGGCATTTACTAATAAGTGTAATTTGCGAATATTTAATGCTCATGAATGTGACCACAAATTTGACTGTTATGCGTCGCTATGATGAATTACTAAATATTCTTTCTAAATTCTTTTTATCTCCTCTAACCCTGTCCTTCATACACTTACTGTAGATTTGCATGCCAATGTTGGCCTTACACTGCGCCATCTACATCTATGTCTTTGCCCTAGTCGGTTATACATAGGTAACTGGGTAACTAATGTAGGCTCAACATAAAACCCTTCTAAGCTTCCTGAATGAAAGCCTGCTTCTTAAAATTTGGATGTAATATTTTTCGTTTTAATAGAAAACTGTCAATTATATCACTTTATTTATTCAGTAGAACAATGGAAAACATTTCAGGTCTCTGTTAAATATAGGCATACCATTTACTGTGATGTTGAGGTAGACTTATAAATTAAGGTTTAACCTTAGAGCCAGTGGTATCACTGTTTGCTGCCTGGTTCTAGAAAAAAACTGCATAGTGTGACGCTGAGGGTGATCCCGTATGTTCCTTTGTATCCTTAAAGAACGTTCGACTGTTTATTTGTCGGCGGCTCAGTCAGCCAGTCAATCCAAGAAAAATGGTAAATATTTCCTATTTCTACACATGTTATGGTAATTTTTCTCACATTTTTTAATCTTAGCTTATCTCTGCTGTTATTTATTTAATATATGACAGTTATAATTTTTGTTCTTTAAATATAGAGGTAGCCTAATTTTAAGTATGTATACACCTTACTATGTAAACTATTCCTGCTAAATTGTTCTACCTAGCCCTTTTATACTTATATAATAACGTTTTCTTTTCACACTGATTGTTTCTTTGGATGCATTTTTCTTTAACTCCTTTTTTTTAATCTTGTTTTTAACATCCCTATTTTTTTACTTTATTAATTGCCTCCACTAACTTTTTGTTAAGACTTATTTTCGATTAAATTGTAGGTTTCATGTTTTAAAGTATTCTTAGCATGAGGATTTAATTTTTTCTATCCATCTATTTTAAGAGTGCGTATAACTAAGAGTGGTGTTCGAGAACAACCGTCATTGTGTCTAATTGTTTCTGGCTCATAGAAAACGCATTGTTTTAGCCAGCCCTTGCATTGTCTATTTCTTTTTTAAAATCAGACATTATTTTTTCTGTTTTGTTAGAGTGTTGTGCTATTAACAATATTAGTTGCGATCAGTCGACGTACGTATGAAGAGAAAAGAAAGAAACAAATATCTGTTTTGTTTCAATTACATAATATTATTCTGTTGGTTGAAAGTACTAGCAGAGCAAGTGGTCTTAAATTCATTTATTTGTTTACGCGTCGCTCTCTGCGCAAAATAATCTCAAGGAACAATCAGCAAGTATTTGTGTGGAATTAAAAAAATTACTACTTACTTGAGACAAGAAACAAAGTAATAAACGTCAGTATAACGCTAGTCAACAGTATTTTTGTAATTAGTTGTTGATTTATGTCCTTCTTTACACATTAACTGGTACAGATGATCGACTCCGTTTTTTTACACCTGCTGTTGCACTATACTATGTGTTTTTACTGACGGTTGCCCAATAATCGTGACATTTTACGAGTAAAAAGTAAAAAAAAGCTCATTCTTTTTGTGACCAAGCCTACCACACACGTAGTACAAAATCTATACACTTATAAGTGTAGTTGTATCTACAGAGTCTGAAACTCTCCAATGATTGAGTTGACTTAAAAGATTTTTGTTAATTCGATACATGTCAGAGTCTAGTGGTCTTTGTAAATTGTTAATTTTTTTCCGTATAATAAGTGTCAAAGTTACTGCAGGTATTTCTACTCCAAACTTTTTACCAGTACTAAAGTAATTTTTTTTCTCACTTATCACGAGTGTGAGACATGCAAGTGACAGGGTGGTTTTTTTTTAAATTCTGTTCGATTGAAAACAGCATGTTTAGCTAAACTAGATGCACCAGGAGGTAAAATAAGTGGTTTTTTAAAATCAACACAAGTAAGTACCGGAGCTTTGCACAATGCTGATTTTAATCTTCCAAAGCTCTCTGTTTCAGTTTTAGTCCAATCGAATTTTGAACTTATTCGTAATAATTGAGTTGTAGGTTCAGCAGTTTGAGCATGGTTCTTGATAAGCTATCTGTATTATCCTATGAGTCCTAAAAATTCTCTCAATTTAGTACAATTTTTAAATATTAGAAAATTTTTAACTACTTTAAGTTTTTTTTGATCGGATTCATAACGACCTGTTTTGTGTCCTAAATGTGTATTTTTTAGATCTGAAAGTTTAAATTTATCTATCTGTTATTTTAATCCAGCATCTGTTAGTTTATGTTATGATTTTTTAACGTTTATTTTATGATTTTCTGAAGTTTTGGCACATATTAAATATTGTATAAAAATATAAATAGTTTTGTGCTTTGTCATCTCAATAATATAGAATTTATGAGTCTTTAAAATGTAGCTGGTGCATTGCATAACCCCAATGGCATATCCGTATATTCATGATGTGCCTAGAGAAGATTAAAAATCAATTCCTGTCGATTATCTGAAAATATTTTAATTTGATAAAATCCATAAGCGAAATTTAATACTAAGAAATATTTTGATCTATTAACTTGCTCTGATGTTTTCATAATATTGGGTAATATGTTTTTTCCAATACTTCTGTAATAATAGATAAGTACCAGAGATAGTGTGATCATTTAATTTTCTATGATCCATTATGAGACACTGCCTTATTCTCCAATGAGTCTTGGCATTTTGGGGACGATCGAGAGGGGACTCTTGTGTGGACTAGAGGAATTGATATTAATTTTCTTTTGTTATCATTTATTAATCTGACCTTGAACGATGCTCTCCGACCTTGATCACGGAGAAATCTAAGTGTCATTAAAACAAAGGTGTTCTTAGTGCAACTTATCTGAGGCACAATACTAGGAGACGTTTTACAAAAACATAAAACTAAAATGCTTAAGGACGTTATAGCCATTTTGTCGACCAATCTGGTGCTGCCGAAGTATCCCTTGCAACAACAGCAAGCTTAGGAGAATAGCCTTAAGGAGGTAATGAAGACTTATTTTCTGGAAATATTATCAGCCTAATACGACTAAATATATATACATTCATACAATTAGTACTTCGACCCCTGCGTGCTCCACGTACCAACTTCTTAATTTTTAAATATCAGTTGAATACTTATTTTTTCCAGTTTACCTTTTCAAGTTNAATCAGCATTGTGCTTCTATAAGAAACCCTAATTAATTATTCTATTACTCATGGAAAAAAATTTTGTTTATGGCATGGACTGGTGAAGTGTTAATATTACTTCTAAAAAGCAGGGTCAGTCATAGATTATTATATTGATCATTGGACTTATACAATAAAGAAACTTTGTTCATGAAATGTAAATTTGAAAAAAATTAAAAAAAGTAGATTTGATTATTCAGAATGTGGCTTCTATGAAACAAGAAAAGCCTTTTTAATACTTGAAAGAACATTACGTAATTCATATTATTTAAATATCCTACTTAGTAATTAATTAACTGTCTTAGGAGAAGATCTTAGACATATATTTTCAGTTAAAAAAAAGTAACAGAGAATGATTGTATAAGAAATTATTGAGTCATCATATCTTTAAACATTGTTTCGTATTTTAAAATGTTATATTAATATTTGTTCAACTATCAGAACATTTTATAGTTCATTGCCATTACCTATTATTTTGTACACAAAACAATTTTTTCAACAAATGACTTTCTAAAATCACTACATAATAAGTGAAAGATGTATGTATCTACGGGCCCTTGTTAGAGCCATCATAAATCTTTACAATTACGCAAATGCCATTAACTTCATTAGTCTTTTTGACAGCTATCTAAAGCAAATTATTTTGCCTTCAAATTTATTTTATAACTAGTTTCAAAAAAAATTTTTAAGCAAATAACGACAACGATTCACCTTTCAACCACCTCTATGACAAGCAGTCACATTTGAGAGAAATTTTAGTTAAGAAGGATCTTAGATCATTGGAACTTTTAAGGGCCATCCAACGTTAAATTACTTTCCTTGTAAATATTTTACAATTTATTAAAGTTATCCAAAAAAAGCCGTTAGGACTCATAAAAGTTTTTAACAAAGTCTAGAGTAAAAAAAGAACGGATTTATTGAGACTATAAGAGCAGCGTTAAAATCAACAAATAAATAAATCATAAAGTCGTGGATCAGCAATTTAATATAACGTGGATATTGATAACTTAGATCTTTTAGATATTTTAATAGGTAGAGCTCAATGTATTTGCATTTATTAAAGCGTGTAAGATAAAGAGATGAGGCTCCAGAAACTTTGTTGTTGTAATAGTAAGGTTTCATAAACGCAAAAATAGTTTTAATAGAGATTTTTTTGTTAGTTTTAAATCATTACAACATGAACAAAAATATCTTTCTAGAATATAATAACGTAAGAAAGTGTCAATCAGTGGCCCTTTTTTATAACTTATAACTATTTTAGGGTGCAAAGATTGCACTGTATTTTTCAATCAATTTCCTCTGATGTTTTTATAATATTAGGTAACATGTTTTTTCCAATACTTTTGTTACAATGGATAAGTATGGTTTCTTATACGGATAATTAGGGTTTCTTATAGAAGTCTTTTTTCTGAAGCTTCTAGGCATCAATAAAACAAATTTTACATTTTTAACCACACATTGTTTTAAAAAACGTAGTTTGATCTTTATTTAGTTTATCAAACGTTGAATCCAATATTTAAGTACAAAAAACAATTTTTTTCATGGTTATGTGTTCTTTTATATTGATTTTTTTTGGTGTGGGTACGTTGAAATTTTCACAAGATTCATCTTCTAGTTATAAGATTTTATTTATATGTTAAAAGGTACAATTTCTTTACTAATTAAACTTCAAAAGGTAAACTGAAAAAAATAAGGATTTAACTGATATTTAAAAATTATGAAGTTGGTACGTGGAGCACGCAGGGGTCGAAGTACTAATTGTATGAATGTATATATATTTAGTCGTATTAGGCTGATAATATTTCCAGAAAATAAGTCTTCATTACCTCCTTAAGGCTATTCTCCTAAGCTTGCTGTTGTTGCAAGGGATACTTCGGCAGCACCAGATTGGTCGACAAAATGGCTATAACGTCCTTAAGCATTTTAGTTTTATGTTTTTGTAAAACGTCTCCTAGTATTGTGCCTCAGATAAGTTGCACTAAGAACACCTTTGTTTTAATGACACTTAGATTTCTCCGTGATCAAGGTCGGAGAGCATCGTTCAAGGTCAGATTAATAAATGATAACAAAAGAAAATTAATATCAATTCCTCTAGTCCACACAAGAGTCCCCTCTCGATCGTCCCCAAAATGCCAAGACTCATTGGAGAATAAGGCAGTGTCTCATAATGGATCATAGAAAATTAAATGATCACACTATCTCTGGTACTTATTCATTATTACAAAAGTATTGGAAAAAACATATTACCCAATATTATAAAAACATTACAGACAATTAATAGATCAAAATATTTCTTCGTATTAAATTTCGCTTCTGGATTTTATCAGATTAAAATATTTTCAGATAATCGACATGAATTGATTTTTAATCTTCTCTAGGCACATCATGAATATACGGATATGCCTTTGGGGTTATGCAATGCACCAGCAACATTTTAAAGACTCATAAATTCTAAATTATTGAGATGACGAAGCACAAAACTATTTATATTTCTATACGATAGATAATATGTGCCAAAACTTCAGAAAATCATAAAATAAACGTTAAAAAATCATAACATAAACTAACAGATGCTGGATTAAAATAACAGATAGATAAATTTAAACTTTCAGATCTAAAAAATACACATTTAGGACACAAAACAGGTCGTTATGAATCCGATCACAATAAACTTAAAGTAGTTAAAAATTTTCTAATATTTAAAAATTGTACTAAATTG
This sequence comes from Copidosoma floridanum, assembly GCF_000648655.2. Next base: position 596,319 of record NW_019379532.1, on the reverse strand, counting down.
AGAGAATTTTTAGGACTCATAGGATGATACAGATAGCTTATCAAGAACCATGCTCAAACTGCTGAACCTACAACTCAATTATTACGAATAAGTTCAAAATTCGATTGGACTAAAACTGAAACAGAGAGCTTTGGATGATTAAAATCAGCATTGTGATAAGCTCCGGTACTTACTTGTGTTGATTTTAAAAAACCACTTATTTTACCTTCTGGTGCATCTAGTTAAGCTTTTCATGCTGTTTTCAATCGAACAGAATTTAAAAAAAACCACCCTGTCACTTGCATGTCTCACACTCGTGATAAGTGAGAAAAAAAATTACTTTAGTACTGGTAAAAAGTTTTGAGTAGAAATACCTGCAGTAACTTTGACACTTATTATACGGGAAAAAATTAACAATTTACAAAGACCACTAGACTCTGACATGTATCGAATTAACAAAAATCTTTTAAGTCAACTCAATCATTGGAGAGTTTCAGACTCTGTAGATACAACTACACTTATAAGTGTATAGTTTTTGTGCTAAGTGTGTGGTAGGCTTGGTCACAAAAAAAATGAGCTTTTTTTTACTTTTTACTCGTAAAATGTCACGATTATTGGGCAACCGTCAGTAAAAACACATAGTATAGTGCAACAGCAGGTGTAAAAAAACGGAGTCGATCATCTGTACCAGTAAATGTGTAAAGAAGGACATGGATCAACAACTACTTACAAAAATACTGTTGACTAGCGTTATACTGACGTTTATTACTTTGTTTCTTGTCTCAAGTAAGTAGTAATTTTTTTAATTCCACACAAATACTTGCTGATTGTTCCTTGGGGTTATTTTGCGCAGAGAGCGACGCGTAAACAAATAAATGAATTTAAGACCACTTGCTCTGCTAGTACTTTCAACCAACAGAATAATATTATGTAATTGAAACAAAACAGATATTTGTTTCTTTCTTTTTTCTCCATATGTACGTCGACTGATCGCAACTAATATTGTTAATAGCACAACACTCTAACAAAACAGAAAAACTAATATCTGATTTCGAAAAAGAAATAGACAATGCAAGGGCTGGCTAAAACAATGCGTTTTCTATGAGCCAGAAACAATTAGACACAATGACGGTTGTTCTCGAACACCACTCTTAGTTATACGCACTCTTAAAATAGATGGATAGAAAAAATTAAATCCTCATGCTAAGAATACTTTAAAACATGAAACCTACAATTTAATCGAAAATAAGTCTTAACAAAAAGTTAGTGGAGGCAATTAATAAAGTAAAAAAATAGGGATGTTAAAAACAAGATTAAAAAAAAGGAGTTAAAGAAAAATGCATCTAAAGAAACAATCAGTGTGAAAAGAAAACGTTATTATATAAGTATAAAAGGGCTAGGTAGAACAATTTAGCAGGAATAGTTTACATAGTAAGGTGTATACATACTTAAAATTAGGCTACCTCTGTATTTAAAGAACAAAAATTATAACTGTCATATATTAAATAAATAACAGCAGAGATAGGCTAAGATTAAAAAATGTGAGAAAAATTACCATAACATGTGTACAAATAGGAAATATTTACCGTTTTTCTTGGATTGACTGGCTGACTGAGCCGCCGACAAATAAACAGTCGAACGTTCTTTAAGGATACAAAGTAACATACGGGATCACCCTCAGCGTCACACTATGCAGTTTTTTTCTAGAACCAGGCAGCAAACAGTGATACCACTGGCTCTAAGGTTAAACCTTAATTTATAAGTCTACCTCAACATCACAGTAAATGGTATTACTATATTTAACAGAGACCTGAAATGTTTTCCATTGTTCTACTGAATGAATGAAGTGACATAATTGACAGTTTTCCATTAAAATAAAAATTATTACATCCAAATTTTAAGAAGCAGGTTTCCATTTAGGAAGCTTAAAGAAGTTTTATGTTGGGACTACATTAGTTACCCAGTTACCTATGTAGGTCCAACCAGGGCGAAGACATAGATGTAGATGGCGCAGTGTAAGGCCAACATTGGCATGCGAATCTACAGTAAGTGTATAAAGGAAAGGGTTGGAGGAGATAAAAAGAATTTAGAAAAAATATTTAGTAATTTATAATAGCGACGCATAACAGTGAAATTTGTGGTCACATTCATAAGCATTAATTATTTGCAAATCACACTTATAAGTAAATGCCCCCGCTTTATTAATAACTCAATTCTTTAAAATTTGTTCTTACGCACTCTTTTCGAATTTTACAACAGTTAACGCTCTTCTTTACCACACGTAACAATTTAATGAAATAATTTAACATAAGTTATACTTTCTACGTGATAACTTTTATAATCAGTAATCACTGCTCCATAATTTTCAACTTACACATGTAATCTGAAATGTATATTGTTCCACAGCTACTCATATATATACCTCTTTGCTATCCACTTTCGATGCATAAAAAGAAAACTTAGGTGAACGATAGCTTTCTTTGCCACAGTTCGCACCCACACAAAGCTCTATTACAATCTAATCTTGATACTACCTAAGCAACTCACATTGGCCTTAGCTTACTAGCTTGAGAGTCCTGATAAGTTTCCGGTTGGGTTAAGACGGCTAGCAGCAGAACAGTTTTATACACGTTTATTTCTATTAAGTTCTATGCACAAAGTCTCATTCATTTTCAGATATTAGGTTGGTTATAAATTATTGTGGAACCGTCCCATGGCTTTAAAATGTCATTATAATGCCCTACAAAGCAAGCCCCTACATGTCATGGTGGAATAAAGATATGGCAAAAACTAAGTTAGACAAATAGGCAATGAGGTGCTTGTTTAATGGCCTAGGTACTTTGTACAGCTTTCACGTGTTGGGCTGCAAAAAAAGATGAATCGATACAGATAATAAAATGAAAACAGTAGGAAATAAAAAAAAAAGTTATAATTAAAACAATCTTACACGATAGTAAGAAGTAAAGGTAGATTTTGTAAATAGCAAACCACTTGTAAGGACAGTGGATACAGATAAATAATATTGTTTCAATTAAGACAAATCTAAGTGCTTATTTAGCGAGGAGTTTTATACACACTCTACTTGCAGGTGTTAACAACAAAGGCAAGACGTAGAGAAGCATTAAACACAAAACTAAAAATTGCTCGAGAAACTGATGAAAAAAGTAAATAATGGAAAAAACTACAATAAAAATAACAGTTATAATACATATTGAAGCTGATAGTCAATAACTATAAAAATTGTAAAAGGCTTTAAAAATAAGCAAGGATGTTCAACGTGCGCCTCAATCCGTAAGGGAGTTGGGTTGCAATTCACTTAACGATGAAAATTTTTTTTTTAAATATATGTTGTAAAGAAACATTGCGTGGATGCAGTCACCAAATTTGAGCACAATCGCGTTTACAGATTTTGAGAAAGAAATTCATGAAGTCTCCCATTTTTGTCGTCTTTAACATGGGCTCAATTAAAAAAAAAAATCTATTACTCTTGACACAGCGTTGAGAATGTTTTGAAAAACTAATATGTTATTTATGACAATTCCATTCGTATACGTGCAAATTTTTAATAAAATGACGTCTGCAGTTATAGAGATATTCGCAGAAACGTCAACAAATTCGTTTTCTGCCTGTATGCTTCATCCATGTGGCACACAAGGACGCACTGAGTACACTGTTTGCTGTCAGCTCGACTATTTATGAGGCACGATAGCTTTTTACAAATTTACTTCTAGAAGCTGTTTTACTCAAAATTATGATCTGAAACTGGGTATACGCCTTAATAAGACTTTTTACTTTAATGATATACCATTAAAACCTCTCATTTTTAAAATTAATAGCACACTTTTTCAAAAGAAATATCAGATTGACCATACCGTATACTCCTTATTTTTTATCTCTCATAAAGAAAGTATTTAGGCTATTTGATTAATACCATAAGAAACGAAATACCTTGAAGAATATTCTGTTATTTTTTTAAAGTATTTTATTTAAACGTTAACGAGTACTTGCGAGTCAAACACAAATGCATTTTCCGTAATTGAAAGGAAAGATGTTTTTAGGTTAGGTTGGTACACCAGACTTAAGCATGGTGCCTTATGAAAATACACGTGCTCTCCTTTACCTCCCAGCGGAAGCAACCAAACTCCCTTAAACATAACAATGCAATACATTAAGAAATTCACAAGAGATAATTAAAGGTGTTCGAAAAGTGTGTGAATTACAGTTAGCATAAGGTATCGAAAACTCATGTAACATTGTAAACATTCAGGCCGATATTCAATAACAAAGAATCAATTGATGCTCAATCGAGATTTAAAAAAAAGGCTCGCACTATGTATAACGTCATACATAATACAAAGAAAAAATATTGATAGATCCCGAATGCAATGTTGAAGCTATAAAGCAACTATTCGCGAGCAAAAGAAAAAGCTTCAACGCGCAAAATATAAATGAGTAGCAGTTATTTTGCTCAGCAAGAAGAAATTGATCTAAAATAAAACATATACTACCTACAGTTATTAAAAAAAAACTTCTATATAAACAGAGGTTTGACATTTCATGCTGATACTGGCGTAGGGATTTAAACAATTTAAGAAAGTTGTTTTAATTTTAGGAAGCGTAAGGCAGTAGGAAAAATTTAAAACTAAAGGCATCATGCAAAAAGGTTTTTAATCTCTGGATCAAATGAGATTACCCTTTAAAAATTTTATTTGTACCCTACGTATGAATGACAATAGCTATGGGAACAAAAATACTTATAGAATTAAGAAAAACAATAATACAATAATTGTAACTAACATGAAACCTTGAGTCGATAAGATAATGGATTAACTCAATAAATTGGTTTGCAACGAAGAAGAAAATAAGCATGTGCGAAGGCTAATAGAACTTAAGACGTAATTATTTGTACTCGATGAGGAACGACTAAAAGGGTCAAATCTGTTAAATAATTTTAATAAATATGACTAAAAATAAACCATTAGTAATAATACACAATAAAGATTTTTTCCAGCCTTCAAAGAGCAACTTAAAGTTGCGATGTAGAAATTACTCGATGAAGTTATAATAGTGTCTTTAGGATCGCCATAAAACTTGAACAGAAAGATTGTACCAAAAAATTCAGAAACAGATAGCTCTATCTGCTGGATTAAGGCATTAGATTTCAGGTCACTAAACAAGACAACAATAGGTAGTTCTAATCCATCCCCTTTTTAGAGTAGTATATACGAATATCTGGCAACATAACTGTTAATCAAATACACTATAAGGTAGTGAATTAATAATTCAACACTTTTAACTGTTTGAATTAGTATATTTTCCAATGAAAAGCAAGATTTAATAAGACTACAGCTTCTTCTCTTATAACACCGAGGAACTCTACGAGAGCGTGCGTGCGTGGCAACGGCCATGTTCTGTCTCTCCTCACTACGTCACTGTACAAGCAACAAAGCACTGTACACACATCATCAAGCACTTACAGTGCTTATTGTATAACAGATGTCACTACTGACACATCTAACATAAATTTACTTCTATTCCAACATGCCTCCATAAATTTATATTACCATCTTAATTTTAACATCTCAAACTACTTTACATTCAACATATTTTTGAATCTTTCGAACTTCTTTCTGCGTTAATTGCAGACCTTAATTTTCATAACAAGCAATAAATCTTTCACGACTTTTAATTCGCGGTCACAATCAGAC
>NW_019379532.1:535812-588260 GCF_000648655.2 Copidosoma floridanum | reverse complement strand
GGGTATTAGTTTCTAATTACGAAGGTGAACCATCAAGCATTTATTTTCAAATAATTAAAATTCCTGTGACTTAGTGTTCTATGCAATTTTTCGCTTACTGTTAATTTATCCGTTGTCGCTGAGTTTGACTCACGACACATAATTTTACTTGTCATATAATAAATATTAATATTTTTAATAGCCAACTTAATTAAATATCCATTTTGTTAAAAAATCTTAGCCATATATTTTACAGATACAATTTTATTTGCTTTTGTTACTTTACCGTAACTTTTTATATTTTATCCATGAAGCAAATATTTTTCTGTATATGCATTTTACTTCGACCATAAAAGATAAATTCGTGCCTAATATTACCAACTTTTGTTGCTGTTAAAGAACGATCATCAACTACTTTTTAACTTATAGGTTATTTTAATTCAACACGTTTATAAAAATATCGATCACCATTTACAACATGGTCTGAGCAACCGCTATCGAGTCATCATTTAATCTTACCAGCACAGCTATTGACTGCGACACTTGACACATTAGGTCTTTTATTGAATTTCACATTGAAACTACACACATTACTGTCTTTATTTTAATGTCCCTTATAATTTTTCTGCCAACTGCCTCGTTGACGATATTGACAAGAGCCTCTTCTAGCTCCACTACCTCGGCCTCGGCCAGTGCGATGTTGCCACTGCTGTAGTCGCCCTTTTGGTTACTGCTACGCATCACCTTGCTTCCCATGAATTATCGCTTTATTTTGATCTTGTACATTATGCCTTAAAGTGTCTACATTTCTTGCACCTATGAAGTGCTTTTTTTTTAAATTAGTTTTAAACGTACTTGAACTGTTTTGGTTTTCATCTTTCTCTTCATGTGATTCAAACGTTTTCATTTAACTTTTTACGTATTCAACTGTTTAATTAGATTCTTTCTTCAAATCTTTTTTAAAGATTTACTGTAATTTCACAACAGAGCACTGGATGCTCTCTCTGAAAATCTGGTAATAGATAAAGGACAGAAAATTTTAGAACTGCCACGCCAAGATTTGTATGAATGGTTGGAACTGCAACAAAGTAAGAGATATTCAGACGTAAGTGAACTGCTGTCACTCATTTTTTAAGAGTAGAAGAAAAGAGAGGAAATCATGATTGGAAACGATAAGAAATGGAAAATAGACATATTTAATTTATAGGACTGAAATGATAAAGTAAAGAAAATAAAACAAACAAAAAAAGTGGATATAAGTGTGAATGGATTGTCTAAGGGTGAAGCTGAATCCAACTGTAAAAGGAAAGTTAATACTTAAAAATGTAGCTACTTGATTAAAGAGCGTTACAAGATATAGGGGGTTACTACGGAAAAATTTCATTAAAGGTCACCTAAAGATGAAACTAAGAGTAGAGGAAAGTGTGGTTTATCATAACTGTTTTGAAATTTACTTTAGAAATGTATACTAAAGCTAATGCTGGGTCTAGTTCCCACACTTACCTACAAAAGAGCTCGAAATAAGTTTCTAAACTTGATGTTATTATACTCTGATTGCGCTGCTTCTAATTTTAAATTCTGTTTCCCAAGAACCGCATACAATTTTTAGTTTTCAATATCATATTTCTTAGATATTGTTTAAATACAGTTTTTCTGATCAATTGTCCTTTTTTATTTTCATAGTTAAAATTGATGTCGATTTCTAAATAAGTACTTATTCTGCTAAAATCTGCTATTTACAACCATNGAAGACAATACTCTCAAGCTTCTTTACTGTTATCATTGATCAAACTCATGAAATATTTTTTGCTATTAAAACTAGTAGTACTATGGATTCCATTTAAATCAGTATGTATAATTTGTAAAATATCCTCGGTCTTTGATCTTTCATAATTGAATAGTGAATTATGTATTTTACTTTTAAACAAATGTCACATTATAGGGTATTAGTTTCTTATTACGAAGGAGAACCATCAAGCATTTATTTTCAAATAATTAAAATTCCTGTGACTTAGTGTTCTATGCAATTTTTCGCTTACTGTTAATTTATCCGTTGTCGCTGAGTTTGACTCACGACACATAATTTTACTTGTCATATAATAAATATTAATATTTTTAATAGCCAACTTAATTAAATATCCATTTTGTTAAAAAATCTTAGCCATATATTTTACAGATACAATTTTATTTGCTTTTGTTACTTTACCGTAACTTTTTATATTTTATCCATAAAGCAAATATTTTTCTGTATATGCATTTTACTTTGACCATAAAAGATAAATTCGTGCCTAATATAACCAACTTTTGTTGCTGTTGAAGAACGATCATCAACTACTTTTTAACTTATAGGTTATTTTAATTCAACACGTTTATAAAAATATCGATCACCATTTACAACATGGTCTGAGCAACCGCTATCGAGTCATCATTTAATCTTACCAGTGAATTAATAATTCAACACTTTTAACTGTTTGAATTAGTATATTTTTCAATGAAAAGCAAGATTTAATGAGACTACAAGTTCTTCTCTTATAACACTGAGGAACTCTACGAGAGCGTGCGTGCGTGGCAACGGCCATGTTCTGTCTCTCCACACTACGTCACTGTACAAGCAACAAAGCACTGTACATACATAATCAAGCACTTACAGTGCTTATTCTATAACAGATGTCACTACTGACACATTTAATATAAATTTACTTCTATTCCAACACGCCTTTATTAATTGATATTACCATCTTAATTTTAACATCTCAAACTACTTTACATTCAACATATTTTTGAATCTTTCGAACTTCTTTCTGCGTTAATTGCAGATAAGAAGTAAAGGTAGATTTTGTAAATAGCAAACCACTTGTAAGGACAGTGGATACAGATAAATAATATTGTTTCAATTAAGACAAATCTAAGTGCTTATTTAGCGAGGAGTTTTATACACACTCTACTTGCAGGTGTTAACAACAAAGGCAAGACGTAGAGAAGCATTAAACAAAAAACTGAAAATTGCTCAAGAAACTGATGGAAGAAGTAAATGATGGGAGAAACTACAACAAAAATAATAGTTATAATAAATATAAAAACTGATAGTCAATGACTATAAAAATTTTGAAAGGCTTCAAAAATAAGCAAGGATGTTCAACGTGCGACTCAATTCGTAAAGAAGTTGGGNAATCATGATTGGAAACGATAAGAAATGGAAAATAGACATATTTAATTTATAGGACTGAAATGATAAAGTAAAGAAAATAAAACAAACAAAAAAAGTGGATATAAGTGTGAATGGATTGTCTAAGGGTGAAGCTGAATCCAACTGTAAAAGGAAAGTTAATACTTAAAAATGTAGCTACTTGATTAAAGAGCGTTACAAGATATAGGGGGTTACTACGGAAAAATTTCATTAAAGGTCACCTAAAGATGAAACTAAGAGTAGAGGAAAGTCAACAAAAATGAAGTATCATTACAAGGACCAACCAAGGGCACGCCAGTGTACTTGTGCACAGAAGAAAATATGGAGAAAAAAGTAAAAACAACGAGCACATCGTATATGTAGCAATACGCGAAACGAAAAATGCGTCGCAAATCTCACAAAAAGATAATTGGATACGTTGCATAGACACCTTATAATTTCGTGAGTGAAGCCACAAGTAGAAAGTATGTCAAATTAAATTATTACAGAAAACTTTCACACATTAGTGACTAAGTTTTACGGTACATTACATTAAGTAGTATGTACACTTGCACCTCCCTAATAACTACTTTAGACCACTTGTTGCCGTAATTAAGAAAAACGACAAAGAAAAAGATCTTGATGGGAGGAGATCACCAACCATGGACGAATCAAACGTTGCCATTAAAAGGAAATCAAGGTAAATGAGCAATCAGGATTTTTCTGTTTATATTAGTGTGGTTAGGTAGTCATGAATATATTGTTATAGCATTGCCGTTACCTCCTGTATTGGTAACAAATGTGTTTTTTTTTATTAAGTTGTGAGATTTTCAATGTTTTTTTTGGTGGCTTGGATGTAAACAGTCAAATTTAAGCAAGAAATTGTAGAACTAACATTTTGGTTCGATTATTTACCTATTATTATAACATCCTATTTAATACTTCTTAGACTTTTTGATGCCTTGTATTTTATATTCATTTATCAAAGTTTTATATGGCAAACAGTTTTCAGCTTATCATTCAAGCATAACTTTTGATAGGACTCCTTTTAATGGTTAAAGTTTTGATACATACCTTGTAACTTTTTATTTGCATAAAGCATTTTTATTGAGCTTAAACGCACTTATTTAAAAGTTTTGCTATTATAAAGAAAAATATTAACATCTTTAAATTCAAGAAATTGTTATTTCAGTATATTTATATCAAACAACGCTTCGTGTTTGTCTTTTGTTAAAAGTTTTAAGAGTTTTTGTGTTCAAGTTGTTAACTTGTGATTGGTTGCACCAGGAAACAATTTTTTAAGAAATGGTAATAAGTCTCAAAATCTTTTGATACAAGCACTAAGCCCATCTATAAGCAACAAGTTACTAAGTTTTTGAACTAAACGATCAGTGGAGAACTTACAGTTATGAGTCATGAAAATACATATTTTAACAACTTTCTATCGTCAAAGACCTAGTAATTTATTTATGGCATTTTAAATGCTTAGAGTTTATACTTCTTATACCTTTTTATATGATTTTTTACCTACGTTAGTTAACCTACTAATAACACGAGCCGTTACATCTATTACACATGTTTGTGTAATTTATACACTAAAAACAAATTTTCCAAATTAAGCAGACATTTACAATGTATCATTATGCTTTGAAACAAATCCATCGATCTCTATGTTAAAAAATACTAGAGACATATTGTATTTAAAAACTTTAATAATCATTAAAAACTTAGTAATTTCCTAAACAATGACATATGACTCAAGAACGTTGGTCCTTCTGACTCTTTTTTTTTTTAATTCAATTGAGCTTTACCACAGTTACGTTCTTATACGTCTTTTTTTAATTATTTAGTATAAACTCTACGTGATTTTCATTTCGTGCAGAAAAGAATCGCAATAGTGGACATAGAGAATTAGAGACATTCATGTTATCGAGTGTTTGCAGTACATAACGTGAACCCTCATCTTTTTGAGCTATAATACAAGCAAATCTAGAATAGGTATTTTTTTATTATAAATTACTTAAATTTTCAAATTATCATAATCGTTTGACGTTGTATGTCTACGATACAATGATAAGTCGGATCTTTTTACATCAAAAGAAGAATAATATACCTTAAGATCGCACTTTCTGACTTGCTATTATAAATTCTTTTTGAAGCTTTGCAAGCAACGGTATTATTAAAGCTTGAATTCCCTTGACTTGAACTTGCAAAGAAAGATTTTTTAGCATTATTTGGTCATTTTTAAAAAAGTGTTTTGAGTTTTTTAAACAATGTAATGTTGTCAAACTCGTTGATACAAAAATGATTCTAATTTTCTGCAATTCCAGAACACCAGGAACTGCATTTATGGTATTGACTAAAAACGTGATGCTAAATCAACTTTAGACTTCTCCTTAATTTATCAAGATTTCCCACATTCTTGTTTACTGCGTAAATAAAACATTTTAAAAAAAATTATTTGATTCCAAATTTAGCTCTCTATCTGGATCTGGAACCTGGGATCTTTTCAGGTCATGAAGAGCATTTTTACCCGTTTCGACGAGTCCTTCATTTTAGAGTGCCTTAAAATACTAAAACAACTAGCTTTTTTTAATTCTGATATACACCCTGCATTATTATTTTCTACAAATACGCTATTTCTAGTATTAGCCTTCTTTAACATTGGACTTTGAGCTAGTAGTTTAACTGAACTAAGAAATTTCTTGGTCGAAGCATTACCCAAAAAATATAAACGGTAATCATGAAAAGTGTTGCTATTATTTTTAATATAAGAGCCACATATGCCGCAGTTTTTATTATATGACACGTGATCTAATGCTTTGACAGTATGGTAGTCTAGTATTGCACAAAATCAACTAAGAGAATAATAGGCATATCTGTTGGAACGTTGTGTCTAGCCCATATTAAAGGATACTAATAATTTGACAGTTTGTTTGGGATTTGTTATAACAAAAGACCTCCTGTCATCAGCTGGCCTGCGAAAGGAAGGAGAAAACGTGTACACTTAGGTTAGCGTTTTAAAAAATTTATTATTTTTAGCTACAGGTAAATAAATGTCCAATTAAGAATTGTAATAAAAAATTCTGTTTGGCCCATTCTGTGTCATTTTGAAGAATAATTGACACGTCTTTTTTTTAATATAACCTTACATAATCTCAAAAACGTGTAAACAGTTACATTTAGTTTTTTCAAAATTCAGCATTGTCTTCAGAATACTTAAACCAAGTATTCCTAAAAGTTTCTAGGATAAATCTTAATTTTCTACTGCAACAGTGCTGCAAGCATATTAGGTTAACTTATTCTACAACATGCTGGTCATCACTCCTATAAATCCCTAGTGGAGGCAGGCTACCGAAAGTGATACATCTGTGAAAGACTCTAAGGTATAATCATGGACCCCAAAAGACATTGTAGGCTTACCTCATCAGGTGTAAAGAAAACTACAAATGGAGACTCTAAAAGATGGGAAAATAAATATGGTCAAGGATCAAGGACCTTTACCAATAAGAGGGTCAAAAGGTAAAATGACAGTTAGCAAAACAAACAAAATAACCAGTGAACAGTGGATGCTTGGGAGTTAAAGTATGTCGTTTTACTTCTATAAAATTATATGACAAGCAATATTATTTTGAAAAAAAATGTAAATAAAAAAATTAGGCTTATTAGCTTAGCGAACTGTTCTGGTAGAATACACCGTTACAGAATCGTAGTTTGGTCTTATAAATGCTTTTTTTCATTTTTCTAACTGTCTCGTTTCTGTCTTTCTTATAGCTATACTCTCATATGCGCGTTATGCGTGAGGGTAAATCAACGATTTCAGATTTGGACCTTAAAAGAAAGTGTGTTGGTAGTTAATTTTGCATGATTCTTCTACTTCACTTGTCCTTTATGACGTACTTCCGGTTTCTTTTACATCACATGACGCTACATGACATGACATCATGCCACACATTTCGCATTTTATATTCAAGGCCTTTACTCACTCTGCTGCGAGCAGTCCCAACATAAAAAATTTAATTTCTACGTATTATCATGCAGTTCATAATTTATGTTTTTTTGTGAATTTTTACCTTATGTATATTTATTTATTGGTTTTAATTATAACTTAAATTAATGACTAATTTACTTGATCGAATGATTAAAAAAAAAATGTTTTTTCAGAAAACTTGGAAATAAGTACATTTTTGCAGGTCAGCTTTCTAATGTCTTGATAAATATTTATTCCTCTATATTCAATTTGCTACTTTTACAGTGAATAAATCATTGTGTGCGCAATTTTTCATATTTTTTCAAAATTTTTAAAAATTAAAAAAAATTTTTTTGTTCTGTACAAATACAATAATTAATTTTTATTGTGTTTTATTCTGTTACAATTTTTTCATTCGTGGTTAAAGTGATTTTTTGAGTTAACGGACGTTCTTTAGATAGTTAGTGGGGGAAAAGTTCAAAGAAGTTAGAGGAACACTAATGTTTGCAGTAAAGCTAGCAATTGTTTTTCTTATGTGGATGTACTTACATAGATGCTTTAATGCACACTTCATTTCCTCTTTCTTAATTTATTTTAAAAGTAAGTTGTGAGTCTATTTAAATATTTACTAGCTTTATCTAAAAGTAATCTTTTATATCCCAAAAACTGGGAGATTCCAACAAATTATATAAATGCCATTTAACGCAATTTTTTCGTTAGAATAAATGTTCAATATCGATTATATATATACATACATATAATGGTAGTTAAACGAGCTACAATTTTTGTGGGTGTTTTGTATGCCATTTAAATATAGGTTTAAAATTTGAATCATACCTGTCAAATAGCTTATGGGTGATCATCTCCTATAGGGACATTTACTCCCATGTAAATCTACCCTATCACAAATGATATACTACAGGATGGTTTGTATTAATTTTCTATACACACTGATATTTTGGGTATCAACTATGGACTTAGAATAAGTGTGGGATAGTATATGATAAATGTGAGCGTGATGTTACAGAAGTAATGAGCGTACAGGTAGCAGAAAATTGTTCTGAAACCATCGGAAGATTTGATGAAAGCGCAGTTTTGTACTGCCCAGCCTTTATATGATTTCTATTGTATTGTGCCGTAACATTTTTTTTATAATCGTCAACTCATTAAATATTAATTGAAATCATAACTAGTCAATATAGGTATTCTCATTCCCACGATAGTTACACCATCTTCACACACAATATTGTTTCATACAAGGTATTTTTATGCTCAAAATAATATTGTTTGCCATATAATTTTATAGAAGTATAACTACATACTTTGGTTCCCAAGCATTAACTATTTACTGGTTATTATATTTGTTTTGTTAACTGTCATATTACTTTTTAACCCTCTTATTTGTAAAGGTGCTTGATCCATGACCATATTTCTTTTCTCATCTTTTAGAGTCCCCATTTGTAGTTTTCTTTACACCTGATAAGGTAAGCCTACGATGTCTCTTAGGGTCCATGACAATGTGTTGGAGTCTTTCACAGATGTATCATTTTCGGTAGCCTGCCTCCAATAGGGATTTATAGAAGTGATGACCAGCGTGTCGTGGAATGAGTAGGCCTGATATGCTCATAGCGCTGTTGCAGGGGCAGTTCATTTGGTGGTCCTGGATCACTGTCGTCTGGATTAAGTCTTTCAAAAGAAAGTTTTTAGGCAGTTGTCTTTTTTTTCCCTAAACATCTTTAATCATGTCGTCAAAAATTTTAATCTACTTTACATTGTTAACGATTAAATTATAAAATGCATCACGTATTTCTTTCTGAGACAGAGACTTTTTTTCTCATAAATTTTAACAGGGAATTACCGGAAATCATACACTTTTTTCTTGATTTCCTATGATGACGAATTTGTTTTATTTCTTCTGATTTCTTTCAATTTATATAGCCGTTCGTCAGGGTTGGAAGAATAAGCTGTCTTAAATGACAAGAATCATCAATGTGATTGAATATTATGTGTTGTACTCAGTCTTTACAATCAACTCATTTTTTAGCTGACAGAAATACGAGAGACTTGATAGTTTTATCCAATACATGTAGCAATCTTTTGATTTTCGATTCTGAAAAGTGTTTATTAAGAAACAATACTACTTTTATTAAGGAGATAATTTATAGCCGTTATGGGAGGGTAAATCATATTTTGATAATCAATGTTACTTAAATTGTTTTTTCTTTTATCAAGGTCAGTTGTTCTGTCACGCAGAGTAGAATTAAATCCTGTTCTGAAAAGTAGTCATTTGTATGTTGACGATCTTGTTTTAATAGGAAAAAAGCAGTATAATTAAAGGCATCTGGTTAAGAATTTAATTAGCCTGCCTCTTGCGGTACACACAAATACTTTCATTCGTAGAGATAGGTTCAAGATGATCACCACTGCTTTTTCCAATCTCTTTATGCAATTTGTAGTATCAGTTGCAGTCTGCTCTGCTGTCAAATTTGTCGTCCTCTGCTTTTCTTCCAGCCAGGCTAGACGTCCCCGCAGAATCTCCCTTTCCTTCTAGGTTGCTTTTTTTCTAGCTTATGATTAACTCTTGCCAGTTCTCTGCCTTAAGTAGTTATTAATAACTGGCGTTAAAGTTACAAGTCTACCTTTTCACCTGCCATATTTAAAAGAAAACTTTTCGTCTTCTATAATCTTTGGCTTTTCCGGAATATCTGGGCTTGCTAATTCCTCTTTTAGGATTGTGTCATTATATTAACTGAACTGCATTTCTTTAATAGTTTTACCATCTGCCCTTTTATTAGTCAGCAATTTAGTTTTTTTATTCCGTTGTTAAATATTGTTCTTCCAGTGAACGTCTGGGAAAGAAATCAAACGCGTCCAAACGTTTCAGATTTTTTAAGCTTTCGGTATTCTTTAAAGACATAAACATTAAACCACCTGAGTTCTTTAATAGCACGTGATATTTCATCCAACCTTTATGCACCCATATATTTTCTCTCCCTAAGCAAGATCCGAGCAAGAAGAAATGAAGATATGAAGGATGACACACGTATAGGGTAAAACATGTCCACCCCAATTTGCAGTATTAAAAAAAGCATCTTATCGTTGACTTGGCATGCCATGTTCCTTATGGACCTAGCACTTTTCTCTTGCTATCGTCTATTCTCTCCGCTTCTTGTTACCTCTTCTTATGATGACACCACTCGCAGCCCCTGGCCATATTCGGCCCTCTTTTTCTTTCCGGTGAGGCTACCTCACCGTCCTCAGCCAACAACTTGACTTTGACGCAAGGGTCAGAAGGCACAACTTTTTTGGACTTACTCATAGCTATGAACAAAAAGATACTAAAAAGAAAAAATACGTCACTCCTGGTCAACACAAAGAGAAGAAACCGGAAACTCGAAATCCCTGGCACGAGGTCCCTTGTCACGAAAGAAGCCCCATGCAGTGGTAGCATACTAGGCCCATAACCTGTGGCACAGTTACTTCCATGGCACGAGACTCTCAGGACTTGGGATATTGCCAGGATGTAAAATATTCCATATACTGCACAGTTTATTTCATAAAGAATATAAAAAAGCGTTTAATTTACTTAGCCGCACTGTCGTTTTACAAACGAATTAGCGTAGTATCAAAACTTTCGTAAAGGCGCACACTTGATAACAGCTCGTGTTCAACTGACTTGGCCAATGCGAAGCATCGGGCATGCAGTTACATATAACACATACACGTGTATAAGTGGCGCTTTGTGTAAGCTCTTATCTCAACAACATTTGAAATAGTAACTAGTTTTCTAAATCATGCTTTTCTTATGTCTTCCGCTAAGCCGAATAGTCTTTTTCTTTCTCCATTACATACAGATCTAATAATATAACATTATTGTAGACTTTTTCATGTAGTACTATATATTTGTTATTTATGCATTCTCATTCTTAAGTATGGTTAGCTATACAAAAATATCGCACGTATTATAAATCATAAGACATTTCTATTTTTCGTAACTTTTTAAAGAATAAGCAAATAAATGGCCTAAATTTCTTACCTTTTTAAGGTCATTCATCTATGAGACAACTTTTACTTACAAGACAACAGAATCGATTAACCTTAAAATATAATCAATATCTATTCATAAAGCAGCATACTTGGAAATTATAGCAGCAAGATTTTTTCATTATTGATTGACAATAATGAAGCCTTTTTCTACGTATTTATTTAACAAACATGTTAGTGTCTTACAATATCATTGTCAAACCAGATTATTCAGTAAAATATAGGTCTACTTATCTCAACTGCTTCACAATTTTTGAGTTTTCTCTTACATACTTTCTTAATTGCTGTTACGGAAAATGCTATCCATGCATAACGATCTTTTATTTTTAAATGTTTGAGAATAACCGAGAAAAACGATTTTTTTTTAATTGTTTGAGAATAATCAAAGAAATAATACTGTTGATTGTTTTTTAAGTTTCAAATAGCAAAAAAAACAGAGACGCATTGCATCGAATCGGCACAGAAGAGTTGGAACAAGATTTAAGGTTATAAGCAAGAGATGAAATGATGGAGTATAAAGTTTGAAACTAAAATAAGTATAAATTTAAAGTGACGGTTCCAGAATAAACAAGAAATAATTTTAGATAATAAGGCAAAGTTATAGTTCTTATAATTATAGGAAGCTGAGCTTTTAAATTTAGGAAACTATAAGAAAAAAAGAAAATTTTAATATAAATAGGACTTCAAAGGACCATAACTATTATGAGCAATCACTGTCTAGCTAATTTTTTCCGTATCAATTTTTTCCGTTATTTAAAGGCTTTTAATGGTTTTAAGTATTTTGTGCAGCTCGTTTAATACTCTTTTTGTCTTTTCCCAATCCTATTTTTATTTTCAATGCATGTGCCAGCTTTGTTAGTAGTAAGTACTTATTTTTATGAGAGTGGTGTTGGCTTGGTAGTAAGAGTGCTTGTTACTAATACAACGCTGTTCTAGGGGTCGTGAGTTGGATTCCCGGTGAATGCAAATTTAAAAAAAAAATTTTTTTATCGGGAAAAGTTCCCATGTTACCCTGGCTATTTCAAAGCCAGTTTTCTTGTAGAATTTCGCTTCAGAGTAATTCCAGGGTTTTTTCTTGCCCCACAAGTCTTCGGGCCTGAGTAAATGTAAAACAGTATAAGGAGGTAGGAATCAGCAGATCCGATGCACCAGACTAGTATCACTGACCTTTCTGGCGAGGTGTGGTCCCTAAAACATGGGGTTTCTCCAGCAACGCTCATGATTCTGGATCCGATGCTTCGGCAGAGAGCGCCAGCTGAACTGGCAAGGAGTCGAGGTCCTAAAATGTTGAGTCCTCGTCGGGGAAAGGCTGCATAGTGGTAAGTGGACCCAATGCATCGTTGGTGCAGAGAGTGTCAGCTTAACTGACAAGGTGTTTTACCAGGGATACTTGCACTGTGCCCATGAATTAGGTATAACATCAGTAAAAGGGTGGGAAAACGGGTGCAGCGTGGTACTTATTTTTATATTCTGTCTAAAAAAAATAACTTGCTGTGACTTTGGCCCATGTAATAGTTGTCTTAATGCTCAAATATTTTTTATAAAATAAAGACAATTTTCATACTCGCTCATTGCTTATAGTTTTAAATAACATTCCACAATCTTAACATTATTTAACTCTTTTTTTGATATTACTGTAGTTGGACTTATGAAACGTTAGGCTATCTTTATGAATGTTTTTATGGAGTTTATTACTTTTTACGTTTCTTTAATTTTTTACAAACACACACTTATACATCGTTGTCGTCGTCGTCGTCATTGTCCTAATCATTGAGGCGCTTGATAACATTTGCATATATACAGTGGTACTTTTCTCTAGTATTAAACTTAATGCCCTTTAGATTATGGCTTAGGAATGTTAGACAATTTGATGTTGTCTCTTGAAAGATTAATCTTTCACTTTAAAGTCTGATGAATTTTTTAATTTAATGCGGTTAATGATTGGATGGGAGACTGTTTAACTCTCGCCATTTTACCTTCGCTCATCGCTTCGTAAGTCAATTGACTATTCCTCTGTTTCTTTAACAAGATCAGCGGGAGATGTGCCAAATTTCTGTTCTGTTGTCTAAGTCTGCAGCTTAGACACTAGGTCAGAAACAAGGCAGATACACCTCACTGTACTGGATCAAACTTTTGTTACGGGATATTTTCCGGAGTTTTCCTGATCCACATGACAGTCATCATGGGCGAATGTGGAGCAGTTTAATCGAGCCCTCCTCTCTCTTTCAATTCCATATTAATTCCTTCTAAATTTAAATTACTAATTGTAAGTGCATTAAGTAGTGCTTCTACAAGAGAGCTGGACGTGAAGCACTACAACATATATAAAAAAACTTGAGTTATTTTGATAAATAAATTTTTTACAGTAAATATTTATTAAAAAGTAATTCGCCAAGTACATGCAGATTCTTAAATATCCATGGTTCTTATTCTAACAACAAACGAGGTGGTAAGATTGATAAATTATTGTACAACGTTTTAATTAAAAAATTAAATTTTTTTTTTAGATTTAATTGTAAGTTTGCATAGGTAATTGATTTATATCTTATACAATAACCCATATCTTAGGGTATTACAAATACTACTGGAAAAAAAGTCTTACCACAAATAATGATAAGTAGAAATAAGTTATAAATAGACTAATAACAAGAAACTCAAACAATCATAGAAAAAATTTAGTACATCAAATAATAAAAGAGTTTAAATCCATAGTAAGATATCTTAATTGAAACTTACCGATTTCTAAGCTCGTTGCTTTGTAGTATAAGTTTGAACTTACTAAAATGTCTTTGCTAAAGCTTGGTGATGTAAATATAACTTTAAAGTTACGACTAATGACTGAAACTGTGGATTGATCGTTATACATGCCTTGTGCAGATATAGAATGTCCACTGAACCATGTTCCATTAAAGTCAATATTGTACGTACTACGAGAGCACTGATTAATTTTAGTATGTACAAGCAATGAGCTCAAACTTGGTATTGTCATGTTTAGAAAAGCTTTAAATGCATAGTATGATACTTTTGGTACAAATACATTCAGTGTAAGAGATATCTCTTTACTTGTCGTATAACGTATTAAAAAACGGATTTTTGAGTCTGGCCCAACAGAGAGGTAGTTAATGCCCACTTTAAAATCAATTCCTTGGTTTGGCTTGGTTATCACTAAAAAAACGTTGATGTTAGAACCTACATGGTGAAAAATATCAACCATTAACACAGATTTCTTTTGCTGTATAAAAGTTTAAATATTGCCTAAATATAGTTAATAAGACTGCAAAGTTGCATGCAATAACAAGAGTAATATGCAATAAACGTGGCTTAGGTACCCCTGAAATTAGCATATGCAGTAATGGTTTGTGGTTCCAATAAGTATTTTGTTATGAGGTAGCTAAGGCTATCACGCTACTATACCTCTATATATTTTTTGAAAGTTATCCGTGGCTATGGAGTCCTATAATACTTATAATAATATACTTTATACATATAAAAATATCTTTATAAAATATTACTTAATGTGTGTTCTTGACGCTGTGGACTACGAGCCAAGAGAAAAGAAATGGACCAAAAACAATAAGAGAAGTTGAATGTAAGTACAGTATGGTTGAGTTAGTTAGAGGGAGAAGACGTCACATTAGCCCATGGCGCATTGAAAACAAATCAAAGGCTGGGTCGTCACATTGATTTCCTGATTTTTAAAACCTCCAACTATTTTCTGGTCTTAAGAAGCGATGGAGGTTATCAGATGCAATGGGAGGGCGTGCACTCCGATGCAGTCCTACTGCATTGTGAGAGCAGTATTGCATCGGGTATCAGAATGATCAGAGCGTATAGATTAGAGATCGAGGATGACATGGAAAGTGATAGGTGATGTAGAAGAGAACAGCAGAGAGAGAGAGATAGAAAGTGAGAGAGGTTAGTGAGTGAACAGGAATTAGTGTAACGGAGAATATAGTAGGAAATTAAGAGAGTTACCCACTAAAAAAAAAGTGAAGAGCAACAGACTAACTTGCCAGAAGTCATATGTGCAGCCAAGCTATCGTAAGGATCAGGATAGATTAGGAAAGCAGTGTGCTAACATACACAGAGACTTTCTAAACTACTTTAACAGTATAAACAGCGTGTACAGCAGCTTATCCTTAGTCAAATGACGCAAAAAAAATTATTTGGACGGTTAGTTTTTAAATAAAACCCATTTTAAGATTGTTGGTTTTAGTACTATTTGGAATGCTTTTGTGGGCAGTTGCTAGATTCTTTATGAGATCTCAGCAGGTACTTGCAAGGTACTTCTTATGCTAATGGCAGGTACTTGCTAGGTATGCAGCGGACATTCGCCAAGTACCTACCACTTGTCGGATACTTGCTAGGTACTTTGCGGGCTTTAATAGGGTACTTGTCAGATGCTTTGGAAGATCTTGTTAAAGTCTTTGGTAGATACCTGCTAAGCACCGGGTGAGTGCCCACAAGGTATCTGTCAAATACCCTCCAAGTACCCGCAAAGTCCCTGGAAAGTACAAAGTACAAGATCACTAATATCACGCAAAGTTTCTGGCAGGTACTTAAAAAGAATCTGCTAAGGGCCAGCAAAGTATCTACCAAGTGCCCGCAAAGTACCTGGAAAGAACCTGCCAAATGCCAGAAAAATACCCAGAAAGTACCTGTTAAGTACCCATTGAGCGTTCGCAAATTTTTCGGAGAACATCTGCTAAAATAACCAAAGTTTCTAGCAGATACTTGAAAGTTCAAGGCAAGTACCCATCAAGAACCCACCATAATCTCGAAAACTTGCTGGCAAGTACCCACCAAGATTATTAAAGTTCCTAGCAGGTATCCACCAAGAGCCCGCAAAATATTCAGCAAGTACCTGCCATGTTCCTATGAAGTACCCTACAAGTACTCGTCAAGATGCTACAAAGTATCTGGCAAGTGCCCGCAAAGGACCCAGCATGTACCCGGTAAGTGCCCGTTAAGTATCTGGCAATTACCAACAAGTACCTGGCAATTACCAACAAATCCCCGGCTAGTACCTTGTATCCACCATGATCTTGCAAAGCTGCTGGTGAACTCCAGACAGTAACTAGTGATGTTAAATCCAAGTTCCTTCCCAAAGTTCATCTTATGTACACCTTAAGGTTGTCAAAAAACTTATCAAGATCTACAAACTCTCACTAACTGTAGAATAGGTATGTAAAAATTGCCTTCTCAAGGACATTATCAAGTATAATCTAAGTTAGGTAACGAAAAGCGCTAGCTCTTTTTATCTCCTAATTGTAACTTGAACTTTATTTTTGTGATGCGTATTGCTTATTATGTACTCTTAATCTGTTGATTGGCTTTGTAAGAACCTTTGAAAGAAATAAGAACTAAATTTTAAGTTTTTATATTTTAAAAAGACCATTTATTTTTAGTAGCTTTGTTACTAAAAGTAATCGTTTATTAAAAAAAAAAAATAATAATAATAAATACGTTACAATTATTGTAATGTCTATTTACACCTTATATCTAAATAATTACGTAGATGTAATGAATGTCTATGCATGGTTGGCAACTCTACTGTACGTTACTAATTGGGCCAAGTTTATTTTATTTTTCGAATAAGCGAAGGGAGCAGCACCAATGTGTATACGTAATTGTAACGCGCAAATAGGCACAGCGTATAATTATAGTGATTTTTGTATTGATACTAATAAAACTTACAAAATTATTCAGCAACGGTCACTCCAAAAACGATTTTTTTCATTAGCAATAATTGCTTGTTAATTTATCAACACCATCCGCTTTTTTAACTTTCCTCACTTATTTATACCATCCACCTCTTAGCTGCTGTCAACATGACTGCTATACTGCTTACTGACGTACAGCTAGCTACTATGAACTTGTTTAACGATCAACAACAACATGCTTTATGCTAGTCAGTGCTACCGAAACAGCATTCCTAACAGGCCTAAAATAACAAATCTAGATTTAAGTCTCATTTGAAAACTAATAGTCCGAAAGTCTTTTTTTGCACTGTTTAACTTAGGATAAAACACTGTACTCAGTGTATTTCGCTGTTAAGAACTTTAGAAAGGTCTCTGTACATGTAAGGTTATAAATAAAGATATACGTCTTTATGTGTGTGCAAAGAAAGAAATAGTGTAGGATTTTTAAGCTTGTATGAGGCAAAAGATAATGAGTAAGAATAATAATGATTATAGTAATAAAAATTAATTTTAGTATGTACAAGCAATGAGCTCAAACTTGGTATTGTCATGTTTAGAAAAGCTTTAAATGCATAGTATGATACTTTTGGTACAAATACATTCAGTGTAAGAGATATCTCTTTACTTGTCGTATAACGTATTAAAAAACGGATTTTTGAGTCTGGCCCNTGATGATGATGATGATGATGATGATGATGATGATGATGATGATGATGATGATGATGATGATGATGATGATGATGATGATGATGATGATAATGATAATGATGATGATGATGATGATGATGATGATGATGATTATGATAATGATGATAAAAAATACAATTATGATGATAATAGTAATTATGATAATGATAATAAACAATATGATTATGATGATAATAGTGATGATGATAATGATGAGAATTTCGATGAGTGTTAGAATATAAGTTTACTTATATCAGGTGTGGAAATAATGATATCTGTTATGTGGCGTTAGCACTGAAAGTGCAGGATAATGTGTGCGTGCGTGCTTTGTAGTAAGTACAGTTATGCAGATGAGATAGAAAGAACATGGCCGTTGCTGCGTACGCACGCTCTCGTAGAGTCTCTCTTAATATAAAGAGAGGAGATTTTGTAATCTTTCCCAATTTTTATTGCTATTGTTAAATACATTTATTTATGTGTTTATAAGTGTAATATTATTGATCTACTACCTCATAACATATTTGTTTAACATGGTAGTCGAGTTTGTGGTTGGTAGTGGTATTTTTTGATTTTCACGTGTTGCTTTGGCAGCTCGTGACAATCAATTACTACGAGTTTAAGTGAAAGTGTCAGTACAACGCTTATGAAATTAAAAGAAAGTATTAATTCTACACTTATTAAAAATTCAAGAAAAAGTTTTGTGAAAATAACAAGAAAAGTACTCATAGTGAAAAAACTAGTAAAAGACCCGAACAGAGGAAAAGAAACTAAAATGGTGGATAAAGTAAAAATCCCAGTGATTGATGGAAAACACAATGAGTGTTGGAAAAGGAGAATAACGATGATTCTAAAACAAGAAAAATATGACTTAGTAGCAGTGAGAGTTATGACAAGAACTAGTAAACAAGGAGAGTCTATTAAAATGAGTTTAAAGGCGATCAATGGTATTTATAGAGAAATTTTAAATGATCAGTTACAGTTCCTAAAGCACAAAGAAAAAATGTACGAAATAATAAATGAATTCAATAAGATTCATACAAAGGAGTCTTCTGTACTGCAAATTTGTGTAAGAAACAAGTTAGAAAAATTAAATTTTGTTAAAAGATTATCGGGTAAAAGGTTTCAAATAAACGATTTGGATAAAATAAGTACTCATTTGGGTATAAGCATCGATTATGACTCTAAAAATAAAAAGATGACACTTGATCAGAAAAGCTATATTGAAATATTAGCAAGAAAGTATGACATTAAAAATTTAAAATTGTATGCGGTTCCTTTGGAAAAAATTAAAAATCAAAGCATCGCAATAATTTTGTAATATTAAGTCAAGAAACTCAATAAGAGCCCTTCTGTATGTAAGTACAGAACCTAGACCTGACATTAGCTTCAGTGTAAATTATGTAAGAAGATTTTTTTTAAATTACTTTAAACCATATTAAAAATGTGTTTCAAGAATTTTTAAGTATTTATTTTGAACAAAGGACTAACAATTAGTTTATGAAAAGAGTAGTAATAATAATATTATTAATTGCTTTGTCAATGCTGATCAGGCTAGTGATATAACTGATAGAAAGTCAACGACTGATTATGTAATAGGAATGTATGAAAATGCAATTTATTGAAAGTCCAGAAAGTACAATAGTGTTACAAAATAATCAACAAAAGCTGAGTTTGTAGTGTTGTCTGAATGTGTGAGTGAATTAAAAGTTATAAAAGAGTTATTGCTCAATTTGAAAACTAAAGTTTGCAATCGAATTCAAATGTATGAAGATAATTCTGGTGTGATAAGTACAGCTAGATTTGGAAATTTTGCTAAGAAATCGAAATGCATTGAAACTCATTATTACTTCGTAAGCGAGAATCATGTGAAACACAAAATTGATGTTGTAAAAGTAGATGCATAGGAAAATACAACAGATATTTTTACCTAAGCTTTAGGCAGAAATAAGTTCCAGAGATTTAGACATATTTTGAATGTGAAGTAGTTTAAGATATTAAAATGAAGATGGTAATATACATTTAAGGAGGCGTGTTGGAAAATAAGTAAATTTATATTAGGTGTGTAAGTAGTGACATCCGTTATATGGCGTAAGCAGTGCGAGTGCTGAATGATTTGTGTTGTGCTTTGTTGTTTTTACAATAATATAGATGAGATAGGAAGAACATGGCCGATGCCGCGCACGCACGCTCTTATAGAAACACTCTCAGTATAAAAAGAAGATATTTTGTTATCTAATCAATCTTCACTTCTATTGTTAAATACCTTTATTTAAATGTTTACAAGTGTTATGTTATGGATCGACTACTTTACAGCATATTTATTTAACAATAATGATGATAATAATGATAATAATGATCATAATAATGATAACAATGATGATAATGATAAAAAAATGATAATGATGATAATGATGATAATGATGATGATAATGATGATAATGATGATAATAATGATAATAATAATGAGAAAAATAATGATAATTGTGACGATAATGATGATGATGACGATAATAACTTGAAAAATAACTTAACTAAAAAAAATCTTGTATCTAAATTAAAAAGTTTTGAACGATGGGGTGCAATGAACTCAAAACATTTCACACGTAGAATATTTACTCTTGTACTAGTAAAAGAAAAAAAAATCATTATAACGTTAATCTGCTTTAGTTTATTCTTATACAAATTAAAAAAGGTTTTTTTAATTTTTGAATTAAAAGCTTTAAAGAAAAAGTTTTATAGTTTATCAATATATCGAACAGCTGCTACTCCAAAAAATTGTTTTGAAATAAGAAAATCTAAGAGAGATTGCTTGTTTCAAGTGAATATTGTTTTTGTATAATATGCATAAGAGCGTTTGAACGCCTTAAAAATAATTTAATAAAATTTGCTCATCAACTTAGGACTTAACCTTAAAAATTACTTTTGTGGGTTTCCTTCCTGAAATCAGGCAAGAGCGTAAAACTTCACTTTCAAACCACATTTTTTTAAAGTACAAATTTTAAAATTTCTTTAACTAAGAAATATATAACGTAGAATCGTATTGCTTAGGAAATTTGTTACTACATTACTTTTAATATAAAAAAAGTAAGAGGGCGTAATAACCACGTGAAAACTACGAAAGGCCATTGATTGTAAAGTTGGTAAAAACAAATTTTTTATTTAATAATACGAGGAGATAAAGCAGTAGTAGTACTGTAACTTTCAATAAAGGTATTAATGTAATGATTTAAGTTTTAGAAGATAAAAAATGATAATAAAAAGATAAGCTACCTACAAGCACAAGTGACAGAAACAAGTGTATATTAAAAAGTAGTCTTTTTATTAATAAATTAATAAAGAAGTCTTTAATTAATGCTCAACCTGCTCTACTAGTAGATGAAAGGTGACACCCTGTCAAGTACGTGTGGTACAGTCATCTTAAAAAATGTTCAATAACAAAATAAATAAAACTTGCACGTCATGTTAATACAATTTAGAAAACTTTAATTTTTTTCATGAAGCCTATGATACTACATTATGAGTTTTTATATACACAAGTACTGCACAATTACTTGAGCATAATTTTTGCAATAATATACTTTACCACATTTATTATAATTTCTTGTCTTTTCGTAAAAATACTTTAGTATCCAAAAGTTTGCCTGTGTTTTTGTTAAGATAGAAAATTTGAAGAGAGTGGTGAGCTTACTTATAATTGATAAATCTGGTTCTGCTGCTCTCGAGTGTAATTCATGAAGTGACGAATCTAAAACAACCACTCATAAATAACCGTGAAGACCTAGCCATTGGCCGCAGTTAATTAAGTTGGCATTCGTCAGAATCAACAAATGGCACGCCAATTTTTTTTTTTTCAGTAGCAGAAATAGAGAACTGCTTACGTTAACATTGCTGAACATTAGCACAATACAATATTTTACTCACTTGAAAATCAACACTGGTGGCAAGAAATTTCCAGATCCAGAGATACATGTTCCTGTGGTATTATTATTTTCTCTTACACCAGCAGTCAATACCTTCACTTGCCTTCACTTCTTTGTGATATGATCCTTGATGATATCTTACGCACAATGAATACACCGTTCTCATCTATATTAAAAAGTATATTCTAGTATATTCTGTTGAGTATAAATTTATACTAATCGAAAATTAAAGTGAGTAATTTAAAGAATTCTTTAACAGCTTTTTTGTTGAAGCCATTAGCTCTTGCAAGTAATGTGAACTCAGCTTTTCTATGTGAAAAGTTATGTCTAACCATAAAACTGCAAAGCCAATCTTGACTAGCCCCCATTTCTTAATATTCAATTTGTGAGAAATTTTAAACTTTGCAGCACAGGTAAAAGCAATCTTTTTAACTTCATTTCCGTTAAGTTCAAATAATTTTTCCTATATTTCTGCAATATAGTTAGCCAAAGCTACCCCTTGCTCATTAGTAAAAACACGAGAAAACTCACCAGCTGCAAAAAAAATATTTTGCTGGAGTCTCTGGCATAGAAAACGCTATACAACTATAAATGCATAAAAAATACCGTTGCTTAAATTTATATCTGTTGGTATGGAATTTTCTGAATACAATTGTTTCCTTGGAGTAGATCTATAAACGCCAAATATACTCGCAGCCATTTTGCAAGATTTACCATTGAGTACAATTGAACTATTCAAGTACATTTTTTCGTACATCCACGAGAGAAATATCTCTTGGACATTTTCTTGTGGTTTCTAACGGTTTCCTTACACACGACTAAATACGACTAACTTAAAATGTCTGAAGCTTATTACAGTTGATAGAAATTAGCTTAAATTAATTATTACTTAGGTATTGCATTTCTCTTCCTACTTTAAACATTTTTTCTCGTTTGATCACATACATAATAGGTTAGACATGACCAGCTGATGCTTTAAGCAGCTGCCGTCACAGCACTTACCATGAGTTACCTGCTATCTGTGAGTGACACACTTTGGCCATTTTTCGGTTATTTTAGATTGTTTACTATAATTGTTATACAAGTTTTAAGTTAAAAAAAATGTGGTACAGTAAAACAAAGGAGTTTTTCTATTGAATGTACTCATTTTTATTTACCTGCTTTTTGATTTTCATTTTGTTTCAAGTTAATTAAAAATAAGATTAAGCTATTCTCTTTTCTTTGAATTTTAAAACCTTGTATTTAATAAATAAATAAATTTCTTAATATTTTAGCCTACATCCTACCCTCCCCTATCTCAAAGTCTTTCAATATACCAATTTAAATGTTCGGCCGCGTTTACAGTGGTAAAAGTTGTTGATATTGGTATATATAAATGCTTGATCAACTGACGATAGCTACAGAAGAATCAGTGACAAGCCCCGCTAAGCCTAGTGTGTGCCCGTGATGTTTTCACATGTACAGAACTGTTATAGGTGAGAAGTAAGAGCAAAAGAAAAAGAGGGAAGGAGCGGAACAGAGAGATATTGCATGAGGTAGCGACATATAAGGTGCCATTGACCATCACATGTTTATCTTTATGATCCATATACCTTTGTATTATACGCTCAGTTGCAGTTTGCCATGAGCACAAGTGCTACTTTGAACTCAAAAGTATGTCATACATGTACATACATATACATAAACCTATACCTAGTTTACTAAGGCATGAAATTATTCCAGTGCGCATACCTTGTATTAAAATCAGATGCGTATACAACTTTATAGCTACTTAATCGCGTATTCCTTCAGATGATATGAATTCTACATAGCAGCATTAGCAATCGAGCAGTCGGTGACTTAAGTTTGTCTTGTGACAGCTGCTATCATGTAATTGACGATCGTGTCTGTAATTTTGAAACAGCTTGGCTGTTTT
Organism: Copidosoma floridanum; assembly: GCF_000648655.2. The sequence goes on along the minus strand of NW_019379532.1, from coordinate 564,877 downwards.
GTTGGTCCTAGTGCTTCTAGTGGTCATGGTCAAATTACAGTAAGCAAATTGGCGTGTTAAGCGTACGACTACCGCCAAAAGTCAATGGGTAAGGTCCCTGTAAGGTGGCAAAAGTTGGAACCTTACATAGGTGCAATCGACTATTCTAAGTCTGTGGAGCGAAAGAGACAGAGCTAATGGCGGTTAACACCCCGAATAGCAGAGGTTAAATTAGGAATATATGGTGTAAAGCTTCATCCAGAGGGTGCCAGGACAGGCCAGTCCCGGTTTATGGATGTACCGGTGTATCCGCGAGTCTCCTTGCACGTGCGCGCGCGCGCGTATGTGTGCCATAGAGATATAATAAATAGAGCAGGGAAGCGAGACTGAGGCATGTCCAGTGGAGCAGAGAGAGAAAAAAGGTTTCGGTACCTGACTATCTCTCTCTAATTATGCTCTGATTGGTTGAGACTCACATCATGTATTTGAATATCTGTAATGTAGCTAATCAGGGCAGAATTTAGAGAGAGATGGACAGGTACCGCAATCTTTTCTCTCATTCTGCTCCAGTGGACAGTGCTACTTACATGAGACCCTATACCTTCCCTTATTATACTTCTATGGTGTGTGCGCGTGTGATCTACGGGTGATTGTCCATTCGTTTAGTCTGTCGTTTGTGAGAGCTATAAGTTTGTAACTATATGTATATGATGTATACACTAATGTATAAACACGATCGTAAAGCTTACACGGATAATTGCTAAAATGTTACGGAAATGTTACAAACGTCCCCCACTGTGTTCTCACATAGTTTAAATAACCATTAATTTAAAACTCTATTGCGTCTATCGAAGTACTCAATTCAGCCCCAGCAGAATAGCTCCTCTTTTGAAATCAATTAAATTTGTTTGTGCCCCAATTATTTATCTTCAAGCAGTTTGAATCAGCTCAGCTAGTTTTGGACTAAAAAGCCAAAAAATACTAGTGCACAATTCTACTAGCAATTCCGCAACTTACTCAAAATAATGCATTTCCAGCTTTATTCTGGCGAATCAACTATGCTCGTAGTCTATGGCCCTTAGTATGCTGCAAGTACAGGAACGACGTTTGTAGTACAATCCGCTTGTGGCACTGGTTTCATGCCCTTGAACTAATTTCAATATTTCATGGTGATTGCCATAGACTATAATTGTAAAGTTCCTTTGTCAGAACAACGCTGTGCACTTCTCTCCAACCACGGTTTAAGATATACAGGTGGTCCCATGTACGCATAATTTTTGTGAAATATTTGTGCTGTTTCATTAAAGTCTTAGCAGATGGCGAATAAGAGTCAAATACTGTATATAGTTATATTACTTGTGTTAGCAGATACCACCATATATAGTTTCACTACTACGTCTGCTCGGTGCTCATTTCCTATGCGACACCTAGTGCGAGAAAGTGAAAGTGACACATAATGCTCACAAAAATTTACTGTAGGCAATATAGGCAATGAATCCACCTGTATATCTTACACCAGCGTTGGTTTTCAGTCCTTGTATTTTGGTCCCGAGCACTTGCCAGCGCCAGCCCCGGGGCCAACTAGAAGCAATCAATCTGACTCGCCAATGGTGGTGAAAACCAACGCTGTCTTACACCGTGCCTCCAACTAAGTTATTGTCTTCTGCTACTGTATATTTCATTTTATTATTGATCATTAATAAAATTCAAATATGCAATTGTATTGGCTGCATGGGCTGTTATTATGATTTATGTATCGTTAATACGTGCAAGTAAACGTACTAATATTACAAGCAAAGTTTCTTGAAGTTTCCAGCACTCTCTGAAAATGTTAAACATAGGTTATAATAATCCTTACAATAATACTTTACATGTATTATAAGTACTCAATTAATTTTATTGTTAATATTAATACGTTGACTGACATGTATTTACAATTTACAGTCGATTCTAAGAATATGCCCACGCAGCCAATGAAACTGCTTGAAATATTACTAATCAATAGTAACATAACATGTTAAGTAGCAAAAGACAAGAACTAAGTCGCAGGAAGTCGCATGATTGTTCTGTATTCCGCTGCGAAATTACAGAACTGCATTCCAGCAAAAACATTTGTATTCGTCGGTATTACCATCCAGATCTGAGCCAGACCTAACGAAACTGAAAGAGGCTAGAGCAGACCGAATCTATTGGACTATATTCTTTATGTCACGTATTATGTTTCATGCTCCAAGTTAGTCTACAACTCTCTAGAACGCAAAAGTCACTAGAAAGATTGTGCGGTGCATTGCTTAACATGCCAGAGTAAAATACCTCCTTGATGGTTTTCTTACGTACTTGAGCGCACTCGAGTGCACTCGAGTAGTCACGAACAAATACGTTGCCCCTCTACTACACGCAAGCAGCCTCATGCACGTTTGTGCAGTTGCTGTCGCTAAACTCACTACCGGCGCGGTAATACGTGAATTTCGACTGATCGCACGTAACCTCGCTTGACTTTGGCTGCCCACGGAAACTTTCATTTGCTTTGTTTTGACCGCGTGTAAACTCACGTTATTGCAACAGTTCTTGCGTGGGCCGGCGTAGTAGTGATAATACTAATTTAATATTGACTAATCATTGTAGTATGTGAAATACCATTGAAGATAGTAGCAAATTTTATTTTTTAATCATCTAACCCTTAAAAACTGTTTGTTATACCTAAAAATAGTAATCTACATCATCAAAATAAATGAATTTAATAGTAAATACGTGCCACTACTACACACCCACATCTTAATTCATCCATTTAATTGGCATAGAAATTTTTTAACTATTTTCTCAACATTTTTAAATCATATCATTTCATAACATATTACTTGGATTAAAAACATTGATTACCTGAAGCTTAAATTGAGCAGGTTGAAAAATTTTAATTTTGTAGATTTTATTCATAAAAATTTGTGATTCAAAAATTTTAACTTACTGGATTACTGAATCTTTAAAAACTTGCAAGGCCAAGATTGAGTTTATTATTCAAAATACATTGGTTTTTAGAGTTTTCAGTTCTTTAAAAACTTTCAAGATTAGAATTATGTTATTTTATATTAAAAAAATAATTTTTGGATCTTTGATGGCTTCGAAGGTTAGTTTATTTTGTCAGAAAATATTATTTTTGGATCTTTGATCGTGAACATTTGATTGTGAACGCGGCCGAAGGCACGTTCAACTTAGTACCAAAATTAGAGTACATCTAATTTTAATAGATCTTTGAGAATCCACATTAAAAAATAGTAAAAAATTTCATTATTTTTACGCATTAGAGCACGCACGTGCATAGAATACGCATACCTTAATATACTGCTTATATTATAATTTGCTCGTTCTAAGTGCTTTTATGTTTTCTATGATATATGCAATACACATATGAATTGTTGGTCGTGTAATGCAGAAACAAAAATTTTTTACTGTACTGTGCCAAAAGAATCTACTTTTGTTCCAGGACAGAGGAAAAAAAATTCTTTTAGTTAAAATTAATATGTGTGCATTTGATATGGCATTATATGTGTACAATAAACTCTTGTTGGAGTCTTTTTATTCGACAAATAAAAGTTTTTTTAAATTTTAGCTGCCATAAAAGTAAAATAATCCACTATACTCTTATTAATATTAGGGAAAATCATAGACATATAGCTATTTTCTGTTGTATGATTGTAATTTCTGATTTTACTCGTTTTCTATAATAACTTATAACTTAATATTACTATTTAACCTCGTTTAACTCATTTCTACTGATATCAAAATTGTATTGGTTTTGGTGCTGTGACAACTATTCTGATAATTCATTATAAAAAACAGTAAATAAATCAAATCATGGGTAGGATATGAAGGTTGTAGCTTCACCTTTGAGATATGACTTATTATTTTTTAAATTATCATGATTATTCATATAAATCCGTGAATCATATTTTTACACTTCAATAATTATTATCTATAAGTGTCATTGCTATTTAATTATCTGGCTACCTCTTTAAGATACTACAGTTTCTCTAATTTTGGAAGGTTATTTTCTAACAAAAATTACATCGATAATTTTGTCAACGTCTGTATTAACTTTCCAAACATGCCATGCTAAACAAATAAATTTTTTTTTATATGTTCTTTTCAAGATACAGTTAAAAAAATCCAAAAAATAGGGTTATGTTTGTGCATATTCTAACCCCTCTCTATTTAGGCACGTCAGTCATAAGGTACCCCTTTAGACAACCCGTAAAAATATTTATTTTATGTCTATCTAGCTTCCTTCTTTGAGATGTAACTGTTTTTCGAATTTTAAACGGTTATATCATGACAAAAATTTTTCAAAGATTTTCTAAATGTCCATATTAATTTTTCATGTACAATGTAAAAATGAATTTTTTTTTACTCGTTCTTTGCAATATGCTGTCAAAAAAAGGAATAACAAAGCCCCACAAAAAAAAATTTCTGACCTGGGGGTCTTACTATGCTTACTAAACGTTTTTGAAGTCACTGAATCCTAATTTAGGGTCAAGATGGCTTCATTAGGTCTAGGTTTAGCCATAACCTTAAAAAAGGCCTAAAACTACCAAAAAACATGAAATATTTACTAGTAAAGCGTTTATAACCCAGGTAACCCCAAACACTTATAGTCTCATAATACCCATACTCCATACACACTAAAACCTTATAACCTAGTAATACCATAAGCTCGAAGCCAGATAAGCAACAGAGATTGGGGTTTCGAACTCTAGGAAATCATTAAAAAAAAAAAATTTATGACTTCTGGGTCTCACTATGCTTACTATATGTTTTTGGTTTCGCTGAATACGAATTAAGGGTCTTTATAGCTCCATCGGGTGTAGTTTCATCCATAATTTCGGTATTTTTGGGCCTACTTTTTAAGGTTATGGCTAAACCTAGACCCTATAAAGCTATATAGACTCTCAATTCAGATTCAGCGACCCCGATAACGTATAGTAAGCATAATGAGACCCCCAGGTCAGAAACTTTTTTTTTGTGGGGCTGTGTAATTAAAGTTATGTTTGTGCATAAATAATTCAACCCCTCTATATTTGTACACCTCAATCTTGTACATCCTCTTTAAGAAAGCCGTAAAAATTGTTAGTTTTAGCCAATTTTGTTTTCCTTTGGAGATACAGCGTTTTTTCTAGTTCTCAAAAGTAAAGTCGTCGTATAATACGTGTCTATTTTTTAAGAACGCTTTTTTACATACACACACACACACGCCCCCTGCGTGCATTGTGCGCGAACCCGAACCCCCCAACTTCCAAATATTGTGCATCAATACAAAGCAGTATCAATACAAAGTACAATTAGTAGTTACGTAGATGCTAGATATGTAAGTCCAATGGAAGCAGCTTGGAGACTTCAAGAATATCAAATTTGTAGTAGAAGTCATACAGTTGTAAATCTAGCTGTTCATCTTGAAAATAAACAAAAAGTCATATTTGAAGAAAATAATATCAAAAATGTAATAAAAAATTATCAAACACCCCTTACAGCTTGGTTTAAATTAAATAAAGTAGATGATTTTGCAAAATCGCTAAAACATGTTGACATTCCAGAACATTACATTTTTGACAATAAACTTAAAATTTGGAAAAAAAGGAAAGTTACACTGAAAAATATTGCTATAGGTAGATTGAACATAGTATCTCCAAAAGATCATGAACGCTTTTTTTTAAAACTTATTTTAAATAAATTACATGGGGCTACATCATTTTAAGACGTTAAAAAAACATAATGGAATAACATATAAAAATTTCAGGGATACTGCAATTGCAATGGGTTTAGTAGAACATGATTCTGAAATCGACAATATTTTTAAAGAAGCCATAACAATTATGTTTCCATACCAGTTAAGACAATTTTTTGCTTGGTTTTTGATTTCAGAAAACATTCAAGGAGATAAAATATGGAATAAATATAAAAAATATTTTACGGAAGACTTCAATAATAATAATAATAATTGTGCTCTTCTACATATTAATCAAATTTTGGTATCGGAAGGTAAATCATGTGAGTCTTTTAGTTTACCGACACCAACCATTAGCAACTATATAAATAATTGCAATATTGAGGAAATATCTTTCAGTAAAAAAATGTTCGATATAATGTACACAAATTTAAATGAAGATCAAAGAAAAATTTTTAAAACTATTTGTGAACAAGATGAAAAAGTATATTTCATAGATGGTCCTGGTGGATCCGGAAAAACCTACTTATATAAGACACTCATTTATTACTTTATTTCTAGAGGTAAAAATATTTTGTCAATGGCTTGGACAGGAATTGCATCTGTATTACTACCAAAAGGTATGACCAGTCATAGAACTTTTCGTTTACCTCTAGACTTAGATAATATTGAAAGTGTATTTTTAGAATTTGAAACTGAAAAAAAAAAATTAAGGGAAGTTGATTTAATAATATGGGACGAGGCTTCTATGATTCCGAAAAAAGCTTTAGAAATCGTTGATAGAACGTTGAGAGACTTGTGTAATACAAAACTTTGCTTTGGTGATAAATTAATAGTATTAGGAGGAGATTTTCGACAAATCCTTCCAGTTATAAAAAACGGTAATAGAACTATAATAATAGAAGAAACTATTAAATCATCATTTTTATGGAACTTCTTCAAAATTTTAAGATTACAAAATAATATCCGTTCTAGTAATAACGAATTTTCAAAATTATTGTTAAGAATTGGAGAAGGGGACATAGAAACATTTAACATTCCTAAATCCTGGATAACAGATGATGTCTGTACCAAAATATTTGGTAATTACAGCAACTGTTTTGACAATAACGTGATACTAACTTCACATAATGAATATACTTTTTTTTTAAACAATAAGATTTTAAGTAAATTACATGGGGAAACTAAAACTTATTACAGCATCGATACTGCAACATATAAAGGTGTTGATAAATCAGATGATAATATTTATATAAATTTTCCCGTAGAAATGTTAAACAACATTCGTGAAGGCTTGCCACCTCATGAACTTAAATTAAAAATAGGTACAATAGTAATGTTAATTCGAAATTTGAGTATATCAGACGGATTATGTAACGGTACACGATTGCGAATTACTAAATTACTGAAGTATAACGTAGAAGGCGAAATAGTAACGGGAGAAAAAATTGGTAATAAAGTTTTCATTCCAAGAATTACATTAAATACTGGAAATACTTCATCATTACCTTTTATTTTATATAGAAAACAATTCCCATTAGTTGTAGCATTTGCTATGACTATAAATAAGTCTCAAGGTCAAAGTTTTGATAATGTGGGATTATACTTAAAAAAACCTTTATTTTCTCATGGTCAATTATACGTGGCTTTATCAAGATGCAAAAATAAAAATGGAATTTTTGTTCAAGTCGATAGAGAAAACAGTTTAGAGATTGAAAATATAGTTTAGAAAGAAATTTTTGAATACAATTGTGTATCTTATATTCATAACATGATTTAATTATTATTTTTTTATGTATAGGTAAAATTTATTAATTAATAATACATATCATGAATGTATATCGTGTTCATCTATTGTACCAATTTCAGCATTAATTTAAAACAGAATAGAAATGGACTTAAGTCTTCGTGGTTTTATCAGGCTTTATAAGATGACTCATAAAGTGATGCGAAATTTTTATTATTTATATTAATGATACTCTTAATTTAACATAAGTTTATGTACGTAAAAAGAAGAATTGTGTCATAAAGGACTATATAAGTGATGATGATATAATAATTATGCGCACCAATATTTGTGTATATATTATTTGGTTTCAAAATATTGTTAACTCCATATAAATTGGTTTTTAAACGTACTTAGGTGTATAAATAATGATGTTTTACGCAACAACCACCTATGAATCAATTTATGACTTTTAATTTCTTCTTGACAATGAAATAAATCATGGCAATAAGACAGTTTTGTCCAAAGATAGGTAAAGACGGTATGATCACGGTCAGGTTCCAAAAAAGTGGTGTGGGGAGGCCGTCGGGGCCATGAAAAAATTCGTGGGGGTCAGTGGGAGGGCCATAGGGCGTAGGTGGGGGAATGTGGGATGTTTTGAGAAAAAATACTATACAATATTTCCATGTGATTTGGTAGGAATGTGGTAATGGACTTTAACACATTGACAGGGCTGGCAAAATGCAACGTTACCAAATGCTAACAAAAAAAGTCAGCCCACTAAAAACTTCATGCTTACAAAGAAACTAAGGGCTCCAGTAAATCAAAATACAATTGATTGTATTTAAGTTCAGCTGATTATAGTATTGTGCAGTAATCTGTAACTATTTGAAGAAATATTAAAACATACATTGTTATTATCCTATGAAGCCATTCGTGGTTAAACCCCCAGGCTTGAATTAAGACTTAAACTATACTTCTATACTATTCATATAATATTTTGTGGGTGGTCAGTGGGGGGGCGGTGTGGGGCCATGAAAAAATGTGTGGGAGGTTGGTGGGGTGGCTGTGGAGGGTCGGTGGGGGGCTGTGTGGGGTTTTGAGAAAAACTACAATATGTCAAAATAAGCAAGAAAATAACGGATTTTTACCTTATTTTGTGGGGGGTTGGTGGGGGGGGGCAATGGGAGGTTCGTGTGGAATGCCCCACTGAGTTAACTATATAATATAGGAATATATATATATATATATAAACATACATGTGAAAAGATAGATAGTAAAAAAATCGATTTTCGCTATGTTTTTTTAAAGACTTTGAAGAGAGCAAGCGATGTTTTGTGTCCAACATAATTTACCTGTCAGTATCTTAGCTATAATAGAGGCTCAGTTCAGCCCATATTACAGCCACGTAACGATTTCCACCATGCAGCAGTAGATATACTTACTATGTATAGATAGAGAATATAGAGTACTATGAGAATGTTTGGCCTCAAGCTCTGCTGCCTACAGTGCTGCTGCAGTAAAGCCATCATTGCGTCTAAAATATGTATAGGTTTTGTGTTGACCGTCTTAAGACCTAATGATGAGCGTCACGTCATTATTTGCACGTACATAAGTCGACTTAACTCAGTCGAGGCTGCTCAGCACACAGTCATAAAGTTTAGTGGTATTGCATCTGTACACATGTATTTTCAGTATCTACAAGACTGGTAGATATCTATATGTATTTATATTTCTATGTATACATTTGAGACGCCATGGTGGCTTTTCTGCAGCAGCGCTGCAGGTTGCAGAGTTTTAGGCCAAACATTTTTATTAAGAGAGGAGCTATATTATATATATATATATATACAGTAACTGCAGCGCACTATTGTGCGTATTCGAGAAGGAGGAAGAGAGAGAAAGAGAGACAAACAAACAGATCCCCTGCCTGTGGCGTAGTCAGCACTGGCTGGTATACGTACATATAATACATATAAATTTTTATGTGCATGGCAGCGTTTGTTCGCTCGTTGCACGGGTTAATTTCCCACATAAGGAGCGTCTGAAGAAGTTTCACTTTAATATGTCTTTATTATGTTTAAATAGTATAAGGACGTTATTGAAAGACCCTTTTTCTTATGTGGGTGTTAATTACTCTTTTAATATATCTATTATTTCTGATATTCTTTACCTATTTCACTTTACTGTCGACAAATAGCAAAATTTGAGTGTTACTTAGAAATGAGCTAACATGATCTCTGTGTCACTCGGAAATCTTAGGTGCAATGTCTTGCAATAGTAAACTCTACCACTCTCTAGAGTTAACTCTTCAAAAACGCGAGTACTACAGACTAATATGAGGCGTTTCAGGCAAAACGTCCCAGGCCCGCCACGCGAACGCTAAAAGTCACTTTTTTCATCTTGTTTTCTCGTCCTTATTTCTATCCTACAAAAAATGTTGCAAATAGCACTTTTGATGTATTTTCCAGTCATCTTTTCGATGGTGTGGTTACTTTTCTGAAAAAATTTTATTTTTACTGAAAAAAAAAACAAAAAAAGCTTTTTCTCGAAAAAGTCATTTTTAATATCTTTTTTGATAGGCTCGATGAAAAGCTAAGATTTTTTCACATTGAAAACGTTTTTTTCACAGTGTGCTTTTATTCAAAAATTCGAGTAAAACAATAACAAAGAGTAAACGTTCGGCCGTCTGAACGCGCACCAAAGGCCAGTGCCACGCCGAACGCCGCTTTAAGTTAAAGTTAAACTCCACAAGCTTACTAATGTTATAAGTTTTGTAACATTTAATTATTTATTGAACGACGAAGTATACTTATACGTTATAACTCAATATAGTATTGTATAATTAAAATATAATCTTTGATTTTTTATATCATTTTCAGGTGGAATTAAAAGAACCGTCTAAACATAAAGCGTATTTTACTTCGAAATTCATTATAATTTCCTAACATATTTTTAATTATTCATGTAATAAACAATTACTTTTTATTATTGATTTTACAAATGATCTTAAAGGTGGAGAATTTATTGTAACTTGTGATTTTTCGGAAATTTATGCGTTTTATAAGCAGAATTCAACCCAATCTTTTCATTGGAACAATAACCAAGCTTCCATTTTTACAGTTGTAGTTAATTATAAAGAAAAAGATAAGCTTAAGCACATGAGTATTGCTGTTATTTCCAGTAACCTAAATCATGATACAATTGCTGTATATGAGTATCAAAAAGTTATAATAAATTATTTAAAATCTAAGTTTATAGTAAAGACAATTTTTTAGACATTTAATAGGGCCAGTCAACATTTTAAAAATAAGAGCAGTCTTAGAAATATACTTTTCCACAAAAAAAATTTTAAAATTAATTGTGAATGGCATTTTTTTGCTACTGCTTATGGAAAAGGAGCCTGTGACGGTTGTACATCCCACTCGAAGAGTGGTGCAAGACATGCAAGTCTTAAAGTTTACTTTAATAAACGAATTTTAACAGCAGAAAACTTGTACGACTGGGCAAAGAATTATTGCAAGGAAATACAATTTTTTATTTGAGTAAACAGTCGTATGAAAAACGTAAAATTAAACTCAAATCTCTATTTAATGAAGAAAAATTAATACAATGTACTTTGCAATTTCATGCTGTCATTCCAATCGATGATAGAATATTAAATTAAAAAAAAAATCTATGAGCTCTGAGTATCAACTTTTTCTAAAACAAAATAATAAAATCAAAAAGCCTACACCTCGAACTTAATCTAACACTAAAAAATAATGGAAAATATTTGTTTTGAAGGTATTTCTAAATTATTAATATTTATAGTTAACTTGATCGTGGCATGGTGGCGCACCGAGCCTAAGCGTGCGTTCAAACGGCCAAAATTTTACTCTTAATATTATTTTACTCGAATTTTTAAGTAAGAGCACACTGTGCAAAAACACGTTTTCAATGTTAAAAAACCTAAGTTTTCCATCTAGCCTATCAAAAAAAATATTAAAAATGCCTTTTTCAAGATATAGCATGTTTTGTGTTTTGTTTTTTTTAGTGAAAATGAAATTTTTTCGGAAAACTAATTACACCATTGTAAAGCGGACTAAAAAATACATCGAAAATGCTATTTGCAACATTTTTTTAGGATAGGAATAACGCCGAGAAAATGAGCTGAAAACAGTGACTTTTAGCGTTCGCGTGGCGGCCCTGAGACGTTTCGCGAAAATCGCCCCATGTATAAAAAATATCAGGCAAGAGGGAGAGTGTTTGCTAGCCTACCAATTCGTGCTGCCTCGGTATCTTAACTACCTGCGCGTGTTGGTACACACTCACTAACTTTTGCACTTGATTACGAGCTAGCTATTAATTGATATTAGCTGACGCGACTTGTTAGCTGTTTTTACTTGCCAAAACGATATGAAGTATACTGAAACCAATATGTTAAAGGTGACAAAATAAATTGGCAACATCCAAGGAGCCTTCGTGATCGTTTTTCAAACGTTTTTTTAACTCGTAGGCGTCTAAGCAAAGTCAGAGAGTGCTGTTGAACTTAACAACAGGCCTTAACGGATCGATATATTGACTGACTGATGGTTCAGTTACTCCAAACTTAAACATACGCTCTATTACTTTGGGCAGCTGGTCATAAAATTTTATCGATACGGGATAATTTCTTACAAAAAATGGCGTATTACTATTTAGTAATAAATGATGTTTATAACCCAGAACTTTTTCCAGTGTAGTGCTAAAAATCTCCTTGTGGTTGTTTATCAAGACCTGTAAGTAATCCCGTCATATTATGTTTAAATTTGTAATCGAGGCGTCCACCCATCTCTCAGTTGTGTAACTCATATAGTCGCATATCTCCAACGGTTGATATCCAAATCCAGATCTTGCTGTATATCAATACTAATAAAGATTAGAAGTTTCATGCTGTTTTACATTTAAATAAAACCACCACTTCACCAACATCAAAAACTAATTACAGAACCTTACTGTACATTAACACCAATAATACAGTCTTATACTAATCTCGGAATAAAAAAAAGATGACCTTCTTCTCTAATTTTTAAAGTTCCACGTGTGTTGAGCACGTTTTTTTCTGGCCGATTTTTCCTTAACAAATCCCATTATTTCGACCTTATAATCTTGGGAAAAACGTTGTAATAAACGACCGCCTCTACTTACACTATCAATTAGCGCACAGGTTATAATGCTTTTAACTTTTTATATTATTCTGGGCATGTTGCAGACTATAAAAAACGTTTTAAGACCTATTTTGAGCGAAATTATTTTTATACAGTAAATCTTTTGTTTCAGACAGATAAAAAGAATTAATCATGGGATCCAATATGTCGAGTTCATCATTATTCAGCTATATCTGACGGAAACTGGACGTTTTATTGATAATCTGAAAATTGTTCCCATTTTTTTGCAATACGAGATATAAAGACTTAATTGACAAAACGTCGTTTAGTTTCCTGTCGGTTGTGACTCTGTACTCACAAAAATCTCGTGTATGTTGTTTTGATCTCTATAATTTTTTATTTTCAGACGCGTTGGGTTATTATTAACGTTTTGGCCTGAATTTCGATGAAACAAGTTATTAATCAACTCACGACTATAAAAAGCCCAGTTATTGTTGTTACTGTTATTTAAAAAACGATCATAAAAGATATTGTTTAGGGAAAGACCTATATTCTGTGTGTAAGAGAAATTTCGGTTTGACGTAGATGCATCTCAGAAATGTAGTTGTTAATATTGCAAAGCCTCTTTTTTTAACAGTAAATTGAGTCTCCTCAACATTTTAAACGAGTCTAATAGTTTGATCTGTTCCTGTATAGTGTGGGTTCCACGCATGAACATCGCTTGTTTTCTTTGCGTATTAAAATGTTTGGTAATGTTACGCGTTATCAATAGTATTTACCTGTTAAGGAATAAAAATCTACTAGTTATGGGCTGACCCTTTTTGAGATTTTCTTACTACGCGTGTCAAGTGTAAAGAACGTATGATCATGCCGTCAATATAGTTGAGTAAATCGTAAGCAAAGCTTCTAGATTGATCATACTATGCTGCAGTAAAAGAAGATGAATTTTAACGCGAGTTGTATGCAACTCGAAAATTACCCTCTGTCTTAGTCCAGCCATCGCTGTGATTGGCTCTCACATGCAGAGTTTTTTAACTACGCAGTGCATTGAGGGAGTGGCTCAGACGGTGTTGGCAAGGTAGTTCATTGTCCAGTGAACCTGAAAAGGATCAGTGAGTTTCTGAAGTAAAGTCTTTCTTGACTGAAGTTTCCAGTAAACGTGACTGCCTGGATATCTTAGGATGATTTTCTCGGGCCTGTTACTGTAGCACGACACTGATCGAGAAGAAAACTACACGTTTGAAGCTTTGGAGCTAGTTGTAGAGCTTTTTTCCAACGTCTCCTGGTATAATGAGGGAGGTGGTGTCTAAAGCACCTTTTTTTTGCAGACTCAGTTGTTTTGGTGATCTAAGGTGGAAAGATTGGTTCGTGATGCTTGCTTGTTTCTAACTGTCCCGTTGGCTCACAATTACTATTTTTTCTTCATAGCTGTTAGGTTCTCCCAGCGTAGACCTTGGAGAGGATTGGTGATTTCTCGTTGAATGCTCAAAGTCAAGAGGGTAATGTAGGGTCGTTGGTCACCGGGGTTCCCAGCCTTGCGACAAACAACTCTGCTCGTGACATCTGCCAAAAAATGACTGACTTGGTTTAATAGTAACCAGCTTTACATAGTCTTTTAGTTGACGAATCGTGTCCAGAAATTGTTGTAAAAATGTATTTGTTGGCAAGGTAATTTAAACTGAGGTGGCCCTTAAAAGAACCAATGACATGAATGGTTTAGTAGGGAGCGTAAAAACTTATAATGGCTTTGAAAAGGGCCGGGGGTGAAACTTGTAGCTATTCCTTATTATTCTTGATGATGAAGAGCCAGCTGCGGGTAACTTGACGCTTATCCTTTGAGTCTGTGTACGGAAACCGTACAGGACGGGAAGTACTCCACTGACCAAAGAATATCTCGTCTTCAGATCATTCCCCAGATAAAAAACCGTTCATCGGTAGTCAGGAAAGCGGGCCTGGAGAATACCTTCTCTGTAGATATGCCGTTGGGACGAGCACTAAGGAGACCGTTGTGGCTGCCTGTACTCTTCAGGACTGTCTTTCCCGGCTCGCATTTGACGTAGAAAATTGTCTGACGGCACCAGGTCATACGGTTGAACGGCTTTACAGCCCAGAAGTGCTGGAGCAGATTGGACTCTGGCTAGAAACGTATCCTGGTATTCTACTGGAGACGTTGACGTTCCGAACGATTGTTTTTCTGTGGCACTCGTTTAATTTGGGTATCCAAGGTAAAAATCGATTTATTCCGTTTGCCTATGTAGGAAGAGTTTCATCGGTAGCTGGGATGCCCAGCTGCACGACGAACTTCTGTTCTAGGGGGCTATATATAAGCCACATGGCTCTGTAAGGGGGGGAAGAGGTCTGAAAAAACGCCATGCTAAGTCATGTGAGGGAGAGGGGGGTTATAAGCTTGAGCAACGTGGTCTTATATTTTAAAAATCATAAAGATTTTTGAATTTTTGACGCACCTGATTTTGAACTAAAGCAGGTTGGCCAACCTTCTAACTTCTTGATAGAATGCATATCTTGGGCTCTAACCTACCATACATCGAAGTTCTTTGTTTACTCGCTCTGACTTTGACAGGTCCGGGCAAGTTTATACTACTATTTCTAGTCACGCGAGTGCATCTACTACGTATATTACGGAAATAGTTTATTTGGTTAATAATAATGTCTCATTACACGAAGCTTTTTGAGGCTTATCGGAATTGCCGCGCTAGTCATTTATCAAAAGAACAAATACAATGTAATGTGAATAAGTTATGGGCGTGTTTTAAGGAAGATAAAAATTGTTTTCCACAAACGTTGAATAAAAGTTAAATGAATTAACGCAAATAAAAATAAAAATCGACGCCACTTTTAAAAGTTTCTTTATTCAAACATTACTATTTCGTTGTTTTTGTATTCAACGCGTAAGCATTAGGCAATATTTTAATAATTTATGTGCTTTTCATATATTTCTTTTTAGAAACCCCTTAATCAGAGTACAATCCACATTTCTTTTATGTTAGTCAGTACTTTCTTCAGGTATGCTTGTACTATTTAATATCAATATTAAAATGATCTACTTAATATTGTTTGCATACTTTAAAAAATATTTTTCATAACATTAGATTGTTAAGTGCAATGACAGAAGGTGTTGTGGACATTGGAAAAGTAGCTTATTAAGAGATATTTTTTTCTTTAAGCAATGGTTTTCTTCTACCTCCTTTTCCACTAGGTAGGAAAAGAGCTGGTTCTCTTGTAATTTTATCTCCAAAAAAATATTATCAAAAAAAAGTTATGTAGACTTTCCTTTTAGACAAGCGATAGGCTTACAACCTGTGACTTATACAGGATTTCCTGTTCCATACAATTACTACTGTCCTTCGTTAAGTAATGCAATCGATGGTAGGTAGCATGTGCATTTAAAATTACATTGGAAATGCATTACGTACATGAAAATAAGCTATCAGTATTTTGTAATATATATGTAGATTAAAAAATTAGCTAATATTTTTACTTTTAGATAGAACCAGCGATCTATGTGATATTTACTTTGCGTCAAAAAATAAAAAGTGTATCGACACCTAATCCCTTCATGGGCAAGCGAATCAATATATAATACAAGAAAAAAAAATTATTATGAAAAGAGATACAGAACTACTGTGTGAGCTTTATCTGCTAGAGCCAATTATTGAATGGATTGAGGAAGAAGACATAGAGATACATGACTGCTTTTTGCTTGCATCTAATATAATTAAAATTAAACAATTTCCTGTAATTAATAATTTACCAGATTGGCTAGCACCAATATTTAATAATGTTGTGTTTTAAAAAAAAAACCTACGCGAAAACCATCTCGGAATCATGAAGAATCAGTATGCGAAATTTCAGCAAAATCGGTTCAGTAGTTTTCGCAGTTAGCGATTACAACAGTTTTAGCGACTTTGCTTTATATATTAGTAAGATTATACTTTGTCTTGATCTTTTACAAGTGGATACCAATAGGCATACACCAGTTATTTTGACAGTCGTCATCCTGTATTGCTATCACATAAATGTCTGTAATTATTTTTGTATTTATTATGAATAAAACTTTAGCAACTGTAATGTTTTTAAATTTTTGAATATAATCGTTTTACTCTAAGCCATAATAAAGAAGTCTTAGAGTTATGCACTATACAGATAAACGTTCGATAAGCCTATTAATTTCACATAAAACATAATATCTGCCAGTGTGTTCATGATGTACATTTTTTCGTATTATTTTCTGTGGGTGGATATCTGCTTTTTATTGTTTTCATTCTATCAAGGTATGAAATAATGAGTACCACAATAAGCCTAGCAACGTCTAGCAAAAAGTAGAAAAGCATACACATTCAGAAGATCTACAAACTTTGTCAAAACATAATTATTTCGATGAAGAGCAGTATGTTTAAATAGTATGCAAAAAATCTATAACAAACAAATTAAGTTTTCCAATTAGTTTAATCTAGTAATTTTCAGATACATAAAAATAAATTTTTTTAGATTTGATTTTTCAATAACCTTAGTCTACGTCTATGTTTAACTTTATGAGTCCATCAGTAGAAATATGTCTTTTTAATGAAAGGAGCGTTTATAAATTACACTGTCACGCTGCTCTACATCATAACATTGAACTTTATAAAAATGAACTCTCTTAATTCAATTTGTATTGATAAAATGCAAAAGTTTTGATGTTTTAACATTTCAAAAATATGTGCATCTAATAGCTTAATATATGGTACAGTGTTTAACTGATCGTCGAGCTCCAAATTTTCAACGGGCTTTTAAGCCTCAATATAACGTTTGACTTGTTAAAATACTTTAACTATCTTACATATTCAAAATACATCCCAATAAAACCGAGCTTAAACAGATTTTTACACGCTGATACTCTTACAATACGTTTTAACTTCTCTATCTGCTTTATGTTTAACAATCACTATTCTCAATAAGAGGACTCCAAGAACAGTGAGTTTATTAATTCTTCGAAGCACTATTCTGTTAAAGAGGATTTATGAGACGGATAATACTTACACGTTGGCACACGACAACAGTACTGATAGAAGTCACAATTTACGTCAGCACAGACTTTTTTGATTGTGCATATGAAATGTATATTAAAAACAGTTTATTTTTTTATTACATTTTTTATAATCGAAAGGATACGATAAGGTTTCTAAGATAAAGTGCTGCTTTTTTAAAACTATTGTACATATTGTTTTTTTATTATGCATTACCATTTCATGTATGTCAGACTTTTTTATCATCGTATTTTTATTTTTATTATGTTATCTTATCCTACATTATTTTAATTTCATCGTTTACCCATAATAACAATACAATCATTATTTTTGAAGAATTATCATAATTCAATCTAACACCCTTAACTTTGCATACATCATGAATTCTTCAGTAGCTCAACGAATGCGGTACGCATAAGACTTAGAACCTTCTGAAACAAAAATCTCCTCATACGATCCTTACCATACACCTCTAATTCATCTGTTAAATGCCCTAATAACGAACCGGTAGGTGGTTGATATTCTCTGAGATTGTCATTATTACTTGTAAATATTACTGAGTCTGTATTATAATACAAGACTCTTTTATCGAGTTTTCCCAAGTATGAGTATAGTTTTGAACGTGCTTGAGCTGTCGTATATGCAGCTACAGCCACATTTGTACACGGAGAAAAAAGCTCCACTTCCTTTTCATATCGCCACGTTACATACATCACGCTATCATTCGTTGGTAGATAATTTTCTAGATACTTTTTACTATCATATATTGCCTTTAGTAACTTTTTATAATTATTAACAGATGTTGTTTTTAAGGTAAATTTCTTCTTTAATCGAATTCTCCCCAAAAAGAGTTTAAACATAATTTTGCCACAAAACACAGACCTGGATTTTTGTTTAGTGTTGCTGACATCTAACTTAGTACCTTCTTCGTATTCATAATCATTAATGTATTTTAATTTATCTTCTTCAGTCATCGCAGTACTGAGCCATCCACTCAGTTCTTGCTTGATTCTTAAAAAAATGCTGATATACTTTGTATATAAACAACCACTATGAGTAATGCCCTCGTATTAAGCAATTTTATATTACTAAGTAATGTCAAGTTCTGATAATTTATACCCTTGTTCAAGAGCTTTCTTTATTTCGATGGATATCCATGTACGTGATAAAGCATCTGACACTGAATCGTTAATACATTCTTCTTGAGAGGATGTACCAACAAACATGCAGTACAATCCAGAAAGTAAACGACTATTCATTGATGTTGGAAGTATAGGGTGAACTAGATTGTGCTCTGGTAAAATTATGCGTTCTACTAAGCCTGTGACTTTTTCTTTATTTCTCAAAGTTTTTTTCTGATATTTCTAAACAGTCATTACCAAAATAAATTTTTGGATGTCTAAGAGGAAATGGTCTTATCTTTTAAATACAAGGGTATAGTAAACGAATGTCCAAATGTTTTATCCTTTTATTTTCCTTATCCGTATAATTTGTAACAACATTTCCCATACAACCGCAGTTGGATGATTTTTTATACAGTCTATGTACTCGTTATTTCTTTTGTAAATACAATTGTGCTCCCACATCTCAATAACTTTGTAGCCGTAATCTTTTATTTTAAAATTTGTTTTTACAGTATTTTCGTATTGTTCCGTGAAAGTTTCGTTATTATTGAAATTTTGACACCGATAAATTAGAAAATCAGCAGATACAACAATGAAAATAACACCTGTAAAACTAAAACATGGTTTCTTTTGAATTTTTTTTCTTCTTGAGGTTTTAAATAACCATCAACGAGAGGGCCTTCTATTAAACGATATTTTCAAAATCTACCTGCATGTACGATCTTTTTATTCCGTACTTTTTCTTTTCACAAAAGCCTACTTTCTAACTTGCATCAAAATTTTTCAAAAAGTTGTGCAAGCTTCTTGTAATATTTAAGTATCTTGCACACGATACTCAACAAGTTATTTTCTAAAGTCAAACTGCGCGTTTACGTCTAAAGTTACTTTATTGTACCATTTTAAATACTCTGCTCAATCAGGGGTGTTCATAGAATCTGGCGCGACGAAGTGAGGATCTGGATAAAGACCTTCATAGTTTTTATCGTTTGTAACAAGTTAATGTGGAAAATACCCTTTTTTATATTTTCTGCAAAGCTAAACATTTTGAGTAAATCAGCCAATACTATAAATAACTAATTCAAACTGTCTATACATTTAGTTTTTCTTTACGACATACGAAAATATTGTGCCCATTAAGCATAGCCTTGCGGTTACTTTTTTGTTATTTACAATATATTATAATATAAATTGACCATCAGAAGTCTTAGAGTTATGCACTATACAGATAAACAAAGTAAGCGTCTTACTTTTAAATCTCACTGCAAAATCACCATAATTTTTAAGGCACTCATCACCCCTGAAAATAAGCTGTTTAACACTACAGAGAAGGGGAAGAGGGAAATCACGGGAGTTTTTTTACTATCTCGTCTATGCATGCATCACATCGACCTTGCACTACGCAAAGGATCGGTATGTGTACGCACGTATTAGCACTATCATGTAATTCTACAACTTGAAGCGTTTCAAAGCCATAAAAAATAAAACAATTCTTTTGAGTAATTTAATTACATTTTGGTGTAATAGGTTGCATATTACATAGCGCGTTAAGTTTATGGATACTTTTACAATGTTTGCAGTATTTTTTCCGCTAACATGATTACCTTTTGACAAATTCATGAATTTGTCATAGGTATTATATATTTTTGTAGGCATGTGACTCTAATGCTTGTTGGTAAATTAGAATTCAATACGTCCAATAGGTATACAAGCGAACGTCAATACACTTTAATCATTGTATCAATAGGCGCATATGCATAGATGGCGGTACTCTTCATACAAGCACTCTCTATTACCTTTTATACATGCCCTTTCTCAATGTATAAGATATAGAAAATACTTGATAATACAAATCAACGTAATTTCTTTTTCAAGAAATTTTCCTTTGAAGAAATAATTAAGAACGAGAAAAAGTCCTCCCCGGGTGCGGATCGAACACACAACCTCCTGTTTACTAGACAGTTGCTCTACCACTTGAGCTACCAAGGAGCTGTGCATTCACTCGCACCGTAAGTTTAGATAAGTTCTCGTTCTTAATTCTTAAGCTGTCTTTCACCTAAGCTCAATATTGTAGGCATGTGACTCTAATGCTTGTTTGTAAATTATAATTCAATACGTCCAATAGGTATACAAGCGAACGTCGATACACTTTAATCATTGTATCAATAGGCGCATATGCATAGATGGCGGTACTCTTCATACAAGCACTCTCTATGACCTTTTATACATGCCCTTTCTCAATATATAAGATATAGAAAATACTTGATAATACAAATCCACGTAATTTCTTTTTCAAGAAATTTTCCTTTGGAGAAATAATTAAGAACGAGAAAAATAGAGAGTGCTTGTTGATAGAGTACGGCCATCTATGCATATGCGCCTATTGATACAATGATTAAAGTGTATCGACGTTCGCTTGTATACCTATTGGACGTATTGAATTCTAATTATATATTTTTATTGCCTTGCCAACGGTTCTTATCGCGTGCTTAGAAAATTTCGTTTTCGAAAGAGAATTTCTAGCCTTATGATAATCGAAACATACCGGATCATAAAATTTTTGACCACAACCCGTACATAGTTTTTTTTCAAAGTAGTATCCGTTACTGCAATTAAGTTTTACATTGCAGGCAGAACAGACAGGCTGATAATCATGACATTCTACGTAATTGTATGATTTATTACATGTAATGCAAAAATAACTTGACTTACAGCTAACATATCAGTGACCCATATCATCGTAATACATAATATGTATGGATAAAAAATAACTACCTGCCACATCGTTATTACTATTATAAATTAAAAAAGATTTATGGCCGGAAGTACCGTAATTAGTTACCTGTATACGTATATTATGTTGTTGAAAATGTCACTGAAATTTGTAAACTTCTACGTATTCATACTCTTGTTTATTATTTATTTTAATGGTATACTCTTTCATTAGTTTTACAGCCTTTTGTTCTTGTATAATCTCGGTTTTTATTTTTTTTCATTGTTGAGATCAATCAGGCGAACAGTTTTGTGTGGTCAAAACTTTATCACATACAATTTCCTTAGCTAAACAAAAATTGTTTTTATTATTTATCACTAAATTATCTTTTTTACTTAAATTATTTAACACATTTTTTGGCGCATCTTATCCATAAGGGAGTTTGACATATGTAACCTCAACTACTTAAGTTTTCGCGATGTCAATGATTTGTATACTCTGCTCGATTTTTTCACATGGATCCATGATATATTAAAAATTTATTTGATCCATTAGCTTGAAGTTGATATCCACCAATCCTTCAGTTGATTCTTTTGAGTTCAAGTCTATCCCCACAAGATAATTACTCGTAGTGTAACTTTTTTAACAATTGCTGTAAGTTCCTGAAAAGCATTTTTAAGCCATTTCAAACTATTTGCTGTATCCGTGGAGTTGGTAATTTTAAATTTTATAGAGCGACAAATTGCTTTGAAGAATGGTATAAATTTTTTTATCGTTTTCTAAAATTATATATTTTGTACCCCTTGATGTGTCCAGTTTATGCTTGGTCTGTACAGCAATGGTTGCAATGCCTCTTCCATCTTGATGCTTGTGATGACATGGGGGGTTCTTTTGGGGTGTTCAATAGGAGCACTTTTATTACAATTGCTACTATCTGTAAGATAAAAAAATGGGCAGTCTGGTTGGTTTTCATTAATAATAGGACAAGACTTGACTTTCAATATTTTAATTTACCTCGAGATATTTTTTTTTCTCATAAGAAAGTTCCACCCCTGACAGCCCAGGCATACCATCGTACAAGGGGTTCTTCTGCTATATTTTGAGTGTACCGTTAACGTTTGGAAGATTCTCAGAATCTTTTAAACATACTTGGGCAACTAAAAAAGTATTTCGTTTAATTTTTTTTTTCATCATGCAAAATTTTGTGAGCAAAAAAATGTTTGTAAAACTTTAATATTTAACTTATCAACTTTATTGTATGCCTTATACAATTAATTTAACAGACTGCTATTGCTAGCGTTAGGTAGTAGACATTCTACCACCACCCGCTTGGATGGCTATAGGACTACGAGTTAGAGATGGAGGGTATAAAGTGACCTCGTGCACCCCCACTGGATAAATGATAAAGCACTCCTGCAATACTCCTATTAATTTGTTAATAGAGAAAGGAGGTAGCACATCCTTGAACCACTTTTCAGAGTACATTTTACGTGCATTTTCTGACACTATAGTCGTGTATCACACATAAGAACGTACAACCTCAAACAAAGCAGTAATCATGGATGCTTTCATTTTTTTTTTTTTATTTACGTGTAGAAAACTAAAAAAACGGTGTAGCTAGCAAAAACTAATGCAACACTACAGTAGAAACACACTGTAATAAAATTTAAACAAGTTAACAAAAGTGCAAAAAAACACTATGAAACTTTCAAACAAATTGAGAATGGAAAAGACTTTAAACGAGACGTGACCTGTAAATTTATTGCAACGTATTAGCAAGAAACTATGAATTATCTAAGGGTACCAGATAAGGACTTATTTTTTACGTTTTTTTCTTTCCCTAATCTACTTCAATACTTTCCCCTTTTTTGATCAAAACTTTGGTCAATGTATGATTCACGTAAGAGGTAAACACAGTCAGATAGGTCCACTCTAGTCATAGTCTGGAAGATTCTACAGTTAGAGAACGGTAGTAAAATATTGTACGTAAGAGATAATTGCTGACTTTCACCGTGGTTACATACTCTTCTACATATTGCGCGTCCGCTGTCGTCAACTACTTTTTTTACAACCTTTTACAGATATTTTCGGGTGACTAAGCAAGAGATGTCTTTCAGGTCTGAGCAGGTTTGACGAGTTTCTCCACAGCGTTTTAAATAATAAAATGATCTGCTTACTATTTCTTCTTAGAAATCACATATTTCCGAAAAATTTGAGTGGAAGATTGCATCAGATATGAACATTTTAAAAGGGAGGGGAGTGCAACAGCTACACAAGTTTCTCAAACGCGAGGGTCTCACTTTTGTATAGACCCGTTAGTCTTTCCTACAACTTAGATAACGACTGAGATAGATAATTCCAACAGTGCCCGCAAAAGTTTGTAAGTAAAATTATTTTTAATTTAAATTCACTGTGTTGCACAGATCTGTAAAAATTAATCGTGTTGAATTAGGTAAATCGCATTTCTTGTCGATTATTAATGATGAACATCCAGTACATTTTATTAATCTTACGAAAAATCAAAAAGACAGTGAAAGCAGTATTATATCCACTGCAAAGATATTACTCCATTCGTATCCACTTAACAAGACGGCTACGAAAAAAATCGTTGCAGGGCTTCACTATTGTGTAAATAGTCAGTCTTTTGAGCCCTTACTGCAGCTTTCCAAATGTCAGCTTACGGAAGGTGTAGTTATTAATGCTTATGTATGGAGCGAGCTTCGAAATCATTTTGCTTTTACAAATGATTACTCTACTGACAAAAACATTAGTTAAATGAAACGCATACAAGTGGATAATATTAAATTGATATTCACAGTATCTCAGGGAATAACATCAGTAATTTTTAATAAAAATAAAATTAGCGACAGACAAGATGGAAATAAAAAAAAAAGCGTACGGTTTATTCATTGTCACGCAACACTGTACCTTTTTAGGACTCACTCAAGCTATTATAAGTGTGGATATAACGCCATATCGAGTGTGCAGCAACGTTAGTTAATAACTGCAAGGAATTTATAGTAAATGAGTCGACTGTTTTATTAGAAAGTATGACTCTATTAAATAAAGCCAGAGTATTAAATTTGGAAGAGTTAATGAAAGAGCATTACTTAACTCTACGAAAAAATGTTAAAAGAAGTCTTTATTCTGCATGATGATTTCTTTTTAGAGCAAAATTTTGACATACTATTTTTAGAGTTAACAACGTATTGTTAAGAAATACTTTTAAATGATATACATTTTAAATTAAATATAATCAATAATATTGTAGGATATTGAAACATTGTGTTTGACGTTTCATCATCCTAAGACTTATAAATATTGTTAGGTTGTGTGGATTATATGACTCCTTAAGTTTCACCTTTGTTTTTAGCTTCGTGGTTAATCCACCTATAGAACCCTAGAGCCTTATAAGTAAGAAACTGTTTCTCGAAATGTGGACACATTCAAAAATTAAATTTTATTTTCCTTAACAGTGCTTCGTCGACACAAGGATTCAGTCTAATTTCGACCCCCAGTGCAGAATCAGTGCTCAGTTATACAAAAAATGTATTTCGATACTAATTCTATGCATTTATATTTTACAAGTTTTTTAATCGGAACAACAAAATTTTGTAATCGTCAATTAGAGAAATATTTTATACAAAGATGTAGAGAATGTCATTTTACGTAAACTCATGCATGCAGATAGAAGAATTCGGAAAAAGAAGTGTAATAATTTTATAAATAATGAAATTAAATTAAAGAGAGTGTTTTTGTGCAACTTTTGTGATGTAATGTGAAATCCCGATCAAATGTGGAGTACCACCTTTGTTATATTGTCAAGAATACAGAAGGATTTATGCCAACATATAAAGGTATTCTGGTCTTTTTGGAACTACTGTTACGGAAACAGTTCTTATGTATGTTTAGATTATCAACCGATGTTGAACATACAGTTTGAGAGACTACTTTGAAGTTTTGGAGTGACCACTTCTGTCTCTATAACGAAAATATACTTGAAGTGAAACGTAAAGCAAAGGGGTGTGAAGAAAATTGTCACGAGCTTGAAAAGTATTTCACGGCAGATGGTGAACTTGTTATGTTTCCAAAAAATATGTTAGAAATGTAACTGTTTTTGAGTAAAATAAGTAATCTAAAAAGTACACGTATTGTATTGCAAAATACATGTATTAAATAAATTTTAAATAGTTTTTCGTAAGAAAGTCTCGCCTACCATCCTCTCATGTTACCTTCATAATAATTAAGAAAAAAAAAAAAAATTATTGTTACCAGCCAAGCAACGTTGGTAGAAATATTTAAATTACACAGGACATCTCGCGCTTTTTCTGTGCACCTCTTATTGGATTATTGGCTCACTAGATAATGTTATGTCAGTTAAAAAAAACTATTGTTACCAACCAAGCTATGTCGGTAATTATATTTCAATTACGCGCAAAACCTGGTGCCATTACTTCCAAATTTTTGAGGCTATTGGATTATTGGCTTTAACCCCTCGCCTCTTCGGTCATGTGAATCTAATCGATTGGAAAAGCCACGTTACGTTATTTCAGCCCTTCAAACTAATCAAAAAAATCATAAAGATGTAAGTGCTAGTACGTTTGATCACTGCAACATAAAAAATATGAAACTTAATTTAAATTTACAATAGAATCCTAACAGTGTTGTGAATCTTTAACGCATTATCGGCATTTGTTGCTATTGTGTGCTAATTTTTAAAACTCGAGGCCAAGATTGTGCACCTTCCCTTGCCAAACATTATTTTCTCAATCAAATACCTTTAATTGTCCTTGATTGTTCTAAACAAAACGAATAATTAAAAAATACTTTAGTTAATGTGAGGCTAGAATTTGAATGGCATACAAATTTTTCCCCCAATACGTCAGATTATTGCCTAATTTTATATGACCACATCGTTCAGCACAGACCAATGAGTGGGAATGTAAATAAACTCATGTAAAGATGTATAAAGTTAATTCAGAGCTTTGCTAGCATTAGTTGATTTTTAACCTCCATGGGTAAAGGTCAGAGCAACAGCTGGAGTAAAAAAAAGAAAATAAATGAGAACAAAAAGTGTGGGAAAAATTTATGAAGAGAAACGAGAAGAAAGATACAGAGTTTGAGAAAACAATATCTAAGGGGAAATTGAAAGATGAAGACTGTATAATTGTTTGAAAATTAATGTGTTTAATAACCTTTACTTAAATCAGTATGTCACATAAGCCGCGTACGAGTAATTTTACAACTAATGTTTAGTATCAAAAAATCTTAACTTAGGACAATGATGATAATAGAAATAGAACTGGACTGGAAAACTTTGTCAATAAGTATTCAACCAACAAATGGTTTTGTTCTACAAATGAAAGTTATAAAAAAATTAAAAAACAATAAATTTAAAAATTGTAATAGCAAAAGATATAGTATTTCTTGGACATGCAAGGTTTTAAAAAACGACGATATTCTCAAAAAATTGGCTATACTTCCGCTCAGTAATAGCGATACAGAATCACAATTATTTCTTTTTTAGAGCACCCTTTAGCTGGCAAATATTACCACAAAAGTATGAACATAAAAATTTATAGCTTGAACTTTGCTATCTTAGACTAACTTGGGACTCAGGAAAAATTAAGTATACGGAGATAGGAAGAATTTTGCGGTATAATCTTAAAATTGCTTTAAAGATACATGTGATCGAAGATTTTAAAAAAGTGGCTTGAACAATTCGGCTTTAAAGTCACTGATGTGACAGACTATCCACCGTTTGAACCCCTAAAATTGGTTACTACTTGCACACATCACAACGGAGCTCACAAGTTAATGTGTGCTCTTTATAATGCAAAGTAAATTAAAAAATTTTACTTTAATATGAACTGAGTTGATAATGATCACGATAATAATAAAGAGCTGTAAAAATGCATTGTATTGTATTGTATTTTGAGAACAAAATTTTTAGCAAAATTACTTTATAAATCATGAACATTTTTTAACATGAACTGATTTAAAAACATATAACAAAAAAATTTACAACAATTATTGTTCTACTATTTAACATCCTATATTATCATGCAACGTGCTCGCTAACACAAAAAGTGTTTTGTATGCATGTCGCTACTTTGTGCCCCAGCTGCACATTATTTTGCACATTTAAACTTCATACTAATAAGATGAATAACCAACTGAACTATGAAAGACTTGCATATTACAGAAGACGAATGAGATCTATATTTCACAACAACGGCATGTACATATGCACATTTTTTTGGATGCTGAGCTATGTTGCTTTGTAGCTATGTAGCTACACCATTTTTATTGTCCCTTTACAACATCCTCAATTAAGTATAAGTCATCCCTCTTTTTAAGATATTTCATTACATTTAGTTTAAAAAATAATTATTTTCATCTATCTTACCACACCACCTAGAAGCCAAATAGATAGACTATGTACATTTTGATGGAATATAGAACTTATGCAACAATATTAATTAATCATATAATAAAAATTGTAATATAATTATCATAAAATTATTTTCATTCATCAATTAGTACAAAGTTATTGGTGCATTAAACTTCTATTGTGTTACTATTATTTTAAAACAATGTAACATTTATTATTTTTTATATGTATAATCGTAACGTGATATAACTACGTATATAAATTAAAACGTTGCATAATTATTAAAAAATAATAACCGTAGAAGTATCGCCTAATTTAACATGGTTAAGTTGAGGTGAGAACAACCTATTAAATTTAGCTATATCATAACCACAAACAGATGAAACTTTTACCTATTCCTTCGTCGTTTACATATTATATGGTTATAGTTGCTGTATTATTATTCTGTAAATCAATAAATCAATGTTTAGTTTTATAACTGCAGTTTAGAATATTAATGATAGTAAAAGTAACCCAAATGTTTCGAAAACAGTTATAATGAATTTTTATATAAGAGTAACTAAATATTTTAAAAACATTTATAAGCTGTTAAAGTATAAGTTTTTTTAAGAAAATTAGAGACTTTTGATACTGAAAAATTCAAGATGAAATTTTTTTAACAAAAATGTATTATCTTTCAGACCCAGCACATCATTAGCACACGCACAAGCACATACATGCACGTACGCATAAGTATATTTTCATGCTTGCATGTAAGTGGTCTCATCCAAACGCTAGTCTGGGGAACAAGTCGACCCTAGAAAAAAGCGAGAACGCAGATAAGCTCGTGCAATAGCACGGCTAACCTGCGACCACTTACACACACCACACGTACGGCACTTTCTCTCCATGGCAGCCACCCACTTGGAAGGGGGAGCCCCATACTTCGCACTACAGCTCCCCCCTCAGTGAGCCAAAACCCCCAGTCTACATCTTTCCCCCCTGTAAAGAACGGAGATAAGCCAGAACCCTCCCAGTATACCTACTATCTACAATTATTATTTTATGAGAACCACAGAAGTTAAATAATGGAATCTCCTGTTCAATAAATACTAAGAATCTACACATTATGTTTAAACAAATTTATATATATGTTTGAAAATTTTAATTAAAGTGTTATTATCTCATAGCTAAACTGTATTTATCTATCTGTAAAATTAAAGGGCTTTTATGTTACAACTTCTTATAAAAAAAATTATTTGTGGCTTTAATAAATGTTTT
>NW_019379532.1:514469-535005 GCF_000648655.2 Copidosoma floridanum | reverse complement strand
AAAATTCTTTATCGTTAGAACGAATATTAATTTCTAATTTTAAAATTTGGAATGAGTTCCACAAGAATAAAGATTGAATAGTTTGTTCAAGTATAATTTTTTTAGTACCGTTTCTTATCACTGGAAGAAACTGACGAAAATCACCTCCTAAAATAATTTATTTCTTTTTAAAATATTTTTCAGGATTTCATAAATTTCTCAACGTTCTGTCTACTATTTCCAATGCTTTTCTCGGAATCATTGTAGCGTCATCCTAAATAATTGAATTAACTTCTCCCAGTGTTTTTTTTTTTAGATTCGAATTCTAAAAATGCACTCTCTATTAAATTAAGATCAAAAAGAAGTCAAAGAGTTTTATGACTCGTAATACCCTTTCGAAGCAAAATTGATGCTATGCCAGTCCATGCAATTGACGTGATTTTTCATTTTGAGAAATAAAAAAATAAATCAACGTTTTGTATACATAAGTTTTTCCTGACTTTCTGGGACCATTTATAAAGAAAATATTATTTTTTTGTTCGCAAACAATATGAAATATATTTTTCTGGTTCTTATTCAAAGATTTAAACATAGAATTAAACATTTTTTTACTGAAACGTATTTCAACATCTAAATCTTCTTTTTCACCCTCAATTTTTTTGGTGTGTATCAAATAAAGCATTTACATGAATTATCTTCTGAAACTAAAATTTGTTCAATATGTAAAAGAGCTAAATTATCTTTATTACAAGGCAAACCCTTCGTAAAAAATTTTTTGTATTTATTTCATATTTTATATCCTTAAACGTCTTCTGGAATTAAAAACCAAGCAAAAAATTGTCCTCATTAATACGGAAACATAACAGCCATCACTTCTTTAGAAATGTCATCGATTTTTCCATCATTGTCTTTTAACCCATTGCAATTGCAGTATCTTTTCAAGTTTCATTAGATATTACTTTATATGTTTTGATGTTTTTGAACGATGTTGAACCAATTATTTTATTTAAAACAAGTTAAAAAGAAAATCTTTTATGATCTTTTGGAGAAACACTGTTTAATCTTCCTATTGCGGTATTTTTTATTATATTTTTTGTTCTTTGCCAAATTTTTAATTTATTTTAAAAATGTAGTATTCTTGATGGTTTACATACTTCATGGATTTTGCAGAGTCATCATAATTATTTAATTTAAAACAAGCTGTTAAGTGTGTCTCGTAGTTTTCTGTAACAGTTTCAAAAATTTACAATTTACAACTGTATGACTTTTACCACAAATTGGGAGTTCTTGCAATCTCCAAGCTGCTTTCATTGGACCTACATATCTAGCATTTACGTAACTATTAATTAAATAAAATGTTTCTTTATCTTGGTCTTTTAATTTTTGAATTTTAATGTATGCTTTGTTACTACTCTGAATAGATGCACAGAATTCAACGTTGATATGACATGTATATTTTATTAACAAAAATGTATTATACGGACCGACCATTGAATTAATTATCTACTAAAATTTCATCTTTTCTCCAAATTTTATATACATGTTGTTTGAAAATATAATTTATTCTTTTATATTCAGGGCAACCATTTGCTTAAAATAAAGTTACATTTGTAAAGGATTTGGGGAAATTTTTTGTCCATTTTTTTTTAATCATACAAGGACTTTGTTTTGTGTAAGGTCTATGAAGCATGTGTTTAATCACTAATTTTGTCAGCTTCGTATTACCAGAAGAAACTTTAGCTGAAATGATTGCATTAATTTGTTTAGGTGTAACAATTTTTTTATCAGAATGCTAAGTTATTAAAATATGTGCATAAAGTAGACCACGTTTTTTAAATTTGATGGTATAGACGTATACTAATACTTTACCAACTATATCGTTTTTAACAATGTCATCCGAAACTGACATTAATTTCAAGTGAAAAAGTCAAACAGTTAAGGTTGGAATATCATTTGGTGTTGTGTTTATAGAAAATTTTTATAAACTTAACTTTAATTCTTTTCATTTAGGATAACATGTAACTGTTATAAACAAATCTGGTCTATCACATTTCTTCATTATAGACATTGCATCTTGATAATGTTTCTGCGTATATCTTGAACTTCCAATGTATGTAGATAAGAGTACAAAAAGATTTCTAATTTTTTTCTTTGTCTTAAAATTTTTTGAAATATTGGTGCACTATTGTCAATTGTTCTAAAAAAATTTAATAGAAGTAATACAGATATNTTTCCCTGAAATTCCAAAAGACTATGCTCTAGTCAAGTTAGTATTGTCATAACATGAAAACATTTCAACAGCAGCTTATCCTAAAATTGCTGATTTAATTTTTCCCCCAGGGATCCAGAGGTGCCAGAAGGTATCCAAGAAGAAAAGGGAATCAACTTTGAATACGAGGTCTACCAGAAGGCTTGAAGCCTCAAAAAGAAATATGAAATGTATATATACACACTTAATGTTTGGAGTCTGTTGCATAGCTTGTCTTGTAGTTTCCCCCTCCACCGCTGGCGTTATGTTGCTCTTCCACAATCACCATGGCCTAATGCCCCCGTACAACAGCGTGAGCTGCGCTTCCCTCACCACCTTTACCCTATGGGACTTTAGAATGATTCCAGAACCTTTATAGTCTATCTACTATCTGAACAAAAATTATTTTGATAAGAAGTTTTTTATTCTAAGGAGTATACGAAATGGGTGTAAAATTTTACTAATAACATTTAACATTACGTGTCAATGCCCTACGGTGTTTCATTGAGTGAGTCTCAGGGAAAGTCAAGACGAGGCGGAGGGGTCGCTAGTTCCTTACACGGTGCACATAATTAAATATAGCTCAATATTTACTGGCAACCCATATTTCACATAATAATATTATATTTACTGTAGCTAAATAAATAGAAACCATGCTCAGAGAAAAATAAACAGCTTTCAACTCTTAGTAACAGTGTATTTAGAAAAAGACGTTTGTTATCTTATAATTAATGACAGACTGACCTTTTTTCACTTTTGATTGACAGTAACTAAAAATAAGCACATAGTGAAATCAATGTCATGGCAACGAGAACAAAGGAAAAATAAAAAAGAAGGATAGCTCAAATGATTCTAGCTATGGTTTGCGAGAGGAAATAATCCCTTCGCTCAATCACATATTCTAGTAAATAGAACATTACCCCGTTGGGCTACCTTACACTGAAGCTGTCATACACGTCTTGCTGATTACTTTAGAAAAACTTGTCTCAGTTACCTTTTATTCTACACCTGCTTATCAATTCGCCTTCTCTTTATCTTTCTCTCTCATTTTCTCTCTCTCTCTCTCTCTGTCTCTCTGTCTCTCTTACCACCAACTTATCATTCAATTACAATTTTCTTTTACTTTTGTTACTTTTTCCTTAAATTAATAACAATAAAAGAAACTGTTAATCGAAAAAAAACACTTCAAATATAATAACTTTACCATCGGAAACATTCTCCTCCCACACGAAATTTCAGGTTCATCTACTTTAGTGAAGAGCACCAGTTTTTTTGCAGCTCTTCAAAATGTTCCAGTAGCCAATCGTACTCCATTCACTCTGATCTTATTATTTATACCTGGTTTTACACGCGTTATAATACTTTTTCCATTGATTACGCTGTAATCTATCTTCTAATACAAGACAATCTCTCTAGTTTTTTAAAAAAATCTGACGTTTCTTTTTACTTTTTTGCGGAATCAGTGTAGGAAGATACTGTCTCAATCACCTATTGCAAAAATAATCTGCATAATGTTGAGACACATGCCAATGTTTACTTGAGCAATTTACATTTTTAGCAAATTAATCAAATCTTACATCAACTGAGGATGTCCCGATTTAAAAGTGATTGGGTGTAGGCGCTTCTTTACCTCACGGATCTATAGACACGTGTGTAAAGGGCCTTGAATTTAAACAATGTTCAACTTCAGCTAAGACCGTTAATAATGTTTCTTCTGTCATGCATTGACTTTTTAGGACAGCAGTTAAGATTATTTTTACAGAACGAATTAACCTTTCCTAAGCACTACCTGGAAGATAAGAAATGAACTCAATATCTTTTTTCAGTGTTAGTTTAATCAAATTACTTGCTTTAATTTCTTTAGTTACATTTTTAATTCAACACTTATCTGTCTTATATTTGTTCTATTTTCAGAATAAATTTTTGGAGGGTGGCCTTTATGAGCAATAAATCACATTAAAGCCAAAATCGCGGAATTTGTAATGAGTGAGTAAGCTAATTTAATGTGGGCTGGTCTAGTTGTGATGCAGGTAAACAAAACTCTTTTACATTTAATTGTCTAACTGACTCTCAGAACGTTAGATACCCTCTTCATTTAGGTAACAGCTTAAATTTGGAATTTAGTTATCGTTTAAGAAAGAGCCTCCATTTTTAAGAGCTTTTATTTCATTTAAAAAGGTATCTCATTGACTTCATTTTACGCATAACTCTTTTGCTTTCATAAGTCTTTGTAACAGTAAATGTCCAAAATGGTGCATTTTATAACTTATTCTGTAAACATGTGACCATAAATAAAAGCCGTTCGCATGTACAAAATATCAAAAAATTAGTAAAAAGGTGTTGGCTACAGATATTTGTTACAACATTCTGATTTTCTAACAGTTCTAAATTGAAGTTGGACCAACTATTTACATGGACTTTCTTTGGCTATTGATTTTCTTCTTTGTGCAACAAAATCAGAACTAATAGCCATCTTTATACTCCCTTTATTTACACCATGAGGTGCATATCTAGTTTCATCGTCCGTGGAGTTCTCTTTCGATGGTACCTATTTCCATTCTGTAAAATTGGATTTTTCTTCAATCTTGCACAAACGGCTATTAATAAAGACTTTGAAATCACGTTGTTTCCTGCCTATAAATTCCAACAAAATCTCCAAATCTGACAAAAATATTCCTTTGTAAGTCTTGAAACTATGTTGAGCGCTTACTTATTTAGCTACTTGAATGGCTAACACTCCTGCTGGCAGTTTCAGTCGCAGAATTGTTATTCCTTTACTTAGTGCAACTTGATTTTTTGCCATTTTAATTGAGGTGTAACATTTATTATTTGGTAGAGAAAATATCCTGTAAGTTACTGTAGTGTAAGTTCGTGAACTAGCAACACAAAAAAAAAGCAACTCTGCATCATCGCTTTGATAATTTACCAATTTATAACAACGGTTGACTTGGCAGTGTTTTAATTTATAAGGTTCACGTAATTAATCACTGTTGTCAATAAATAAATTCTAAGTCATGTGTCTCTTCATCTTAGTTAATCCTGCTTGACCAAATTTTCTGCATTAATATATGGAACTAAATAGTCAAAGGGGTAACAAGGCCTAAAGGTTATAAAAGTGACATTATTATCGCTGAAATTTCACGTTTCGTTATAATTTCTGCACTTTTAATAAATCTGGCTCTATTTTACAAATGTTAACTTTAAGTTCTTATTTATTACCTACATTAGGCTAAAATTGATTTAAGACT
Organism: Copidosoma floridanum; assembly: GCF_000648655.2. Next base: position 529,530 of record NW_019379532.1, on the reverse strand, counting down.
TTTTCTATCTCTTTATCTNCAAAATAAACCTGAAAGTTTTTCTATTTCTTTTTCCATCGATATCAATTTTTCTGATGTACTATACTCCTTAATCTTACTCAGAACAGACGCACAGTTACTCACCTAGCCGTGCATTTTCCAGTTTACATAGTTATTTATTTCTATTACTTGAACAACTCTTTCTGACATTTTTATTTTTGGTTTACTACTATCTAAATCGTAGTCTACATAACAATCTTCTATTGTACTTTATTCTTGTGTATAGTACTTTATTTCTATTGCACATTACATATTTCCTAGTTCATACACAACCTTTCTTTCCCCCTCCAAAAAAAACCGTTGCCCGTCTTGATCTTCCTTTCTATTTCTGATTTTGAGAAATATGTCTCTTAGATCAGCTTTAATGGCAAAATAACACTGTCTAAATCTCATTAGTACACCTAGTAATGATTTTACTAAATTACAGCTGGATAATAGCAGATCGTTAAAAATGACATTAGATGCTTCTTCTGCAGCATTAAAAACAAGGTGCACTTTACCGGGTTTATTTATATGCTAAACCCCAAAATGGTGCAAGTACCAACCGTTTGTATCGCACAAGCTTTTATAGATTTTCTTGGCAGAATTATTTACTCAAATAGTGTACCTATATCATGAACATACATCTCCACGTATTTCTGATCGTTATTTCGTCTTCTTTCTATCATCCTGAATCTGCAGACTGCAGTTGATCCTCCAGTCGTATTTATCTTCGAATCGTCTTTCCAAAGCAAACCAACCTCTCATGCCCCATTTACGTATTTACTTGTCCTATTTAATATCTGTATAGCACGTTCAGTTTCATTAGATTAATTTACAGTAAAATGAGCCCCTAAAGCTTTAATCTCAAAGAAAATTTTAGTCTGTTCATCAATATTTCCTTTAAGAGATTTTATAACTGTAGCACTTTTTCTCTCAGAAGTTATTTAGTTTACTTACATGAGTTTGTTTTAATTGGCGTGGTAGAAAATGGTTCCAGATCTATTCCTGTGTTATTTTCATAAAACTCAGACATTTGAGTGCTTACGCATAGTTTGGGTAGTGCAAGATTTTTAACGACTAAAACATTATAAAGGCCGAACATTTCACTTTTTACCTCAATTTGAAAGCTTACTTTTTTGCTTGCTATCATCACAGAATTCACATCGTTTCTAACACGATTTAAGGTTATATTTACAGTAGTGCTTCTCATACCCACATCTTTAAAAATTTTTGAATAATTTTAATAACAGACGATCCTTCATCTAAAATCGCGTAAATTGATTAAAAAATGTTTAACTTAAAATTTTAAGTGGCACAATTTTTAGCAGGATTTCCGATTCTAGTTAAATTCTATTGATCGATCATTATTAGTCTCTGTAATTTTGCTATCAAACATAGATTTTGATTACCCTTGTGATTGGTTTACATTTCTCATGAATATGACTCTGATTTAAACAGTTGTAGCATAATTTCCGTGCTTTAGTGATTTGCCAATGCTCAAATGTGGAAGCGTCAATAAACTCTTTTCAATTTTTAATTAAGTGACCCTTTCGATTACAACAAGTACACAAACGAGAAAAATACCTTTGTTCAACGCTTAGAATAATAGGATGTGTCTTTTCAATATTTGTAGCAAAAACTGAAGCTTTCATGATGATTGAATGTCTTGAAAATCTTTCCAACCTTTTATAAGTAGAATAACTAGATTGCTATTTAATTATACCCACAACTAATCATAACTCAGCTTCTGGAAACAAAAAATCAGTTAATTTTTTATAATCGGACTTACTTACTTTTTTTCATAGTTGCAGCAAATAAAATATAGTCATGAATCATGGAGTTTAGGAGCTCTCGCATAACAGTATTCGCAAGATCAGTATTGTACAGATATCTTACATTATTTAAAGTTCTCATAATACTTACAGCATTTTTCAATATTGTTGCTGAGTCAATAAAACTCATTTAATTAGTTTCTGTACGTGGTAAGTCTTTGATATCGCTTATGATTTTTAAGGAGATTATCCGAGGGTTGCCAAAGTGGGCCTATCCAAATTTGTCCCCGTTGTAACAGTATCTTTTATCACTTACTAAATTTGCTCCTAAGTTGATAAGGTGTTTCTAATCTTCTACCGAATTCGTTCCCAAGTTAATGAGGTACTACTTATTTTCTACCAAATTCATCCCGAGAGAAACAAGACCATTGTTGACAAACAATATTGATTCTTCTCTTACACATTGTGAAAATATTTAGGTATTTTTTGTGATAATATATTTGCTTACTTACATTTGTGTACTTGTATTTATGTACTTTTGTCTCCTTGTTACTGTGCACTTAATATAGCACACTGAAGACTTAGCAGAATACACGTATTAGTTCTGTACTCGCCATGCCGTTGCATGGTCTATTAAAAACAGTTACGTTAGTTAATTTTGCAACGATGGAATTTAGTTTAACGTAAAAAGGCAAAGCTTATAGAAGAAAGATATAATGAGTGTTCTGCAGCGTACCAACGCTGTTTAAAAATTTTGTGACTATGTATTGAGGAACTATACAATGAATGTGTATAGAAATTATCTTAATTTGCTTACGTAAAATTATAAAGGGATTTTCGTTGAAGGATCTTGGGTGAGCATATTCAAATATACAAATTGTTGTAGTGTGTATATATTTGCTTCGTAGCAAAAATAAAATAATATATACACACTACAACAGTTTGTATATTTGAATATGCTCACCCAAGATCCTTCAACGAAAATCCCTATATATAATGAATGGTTCGCCATACCCACTAATTATATGGGTAATATATTCATCGTTCCTATGCTGAACAACAAACGGTTGTGAGTTATTATACTTTTTCATCAATAGGGCTTTGAATGCCCTTAATCCAATTTTTTATTTTCTTCAAAGTTATAACAGATATATAAACAGACATATATATCGAAATGAAAAGTATGGACAAACAAGCAAAACAAACTGGAACTAAAGAAACACTTTTACGAAAAAAAGTGCTGAGATATCAGCGAGAGGAAGTCAATCATTTTGAGTTTGTTAAGAATGTGTCACTGAAATTTTTACCAGCGGATCAAATATAACAAGAAAGATGTATGTAACACGAATGTGCACGTAAGTCAAGAAAAAATAAACTTGCTAATTTATTAACTACGACGAAAGACATATTTTTTTAAGAACGCCAATTTTGTAAATAAACTGCCAGTTCAAAGCCAGAGAATCACTGTGAATTTTTGGATTTACCACGAAAACTGTGACCAAAGAGACACAAGCAAGTAAATTCTGATTATTACGTGATATCCAAACTGGGATTTTCTTGAATTGTACAAATACACTTTCTATTTTTAATTAACTGTATGCCAGCTCAGACTCCTAGCTCTTTTATTTAATATTTTCAGTAAGAAAAATTGTTTATTCAGGTGTTAAAAAAATATTCTGAAGTTGATATTACAGATGACGACTACATAGTTATTCCTTTTACAAATATTTATTAAAAAAATATGAGTGCTACATAAACGTACAATATTGTGCATAGATAAACAATTTCACATATATTAATAATAACATACACAAAAAAAAAGTAAAGCATTTTTTAAAACCTATTGACCATGGATTAAAAAGACCTTTAGATTTATGATAAAATATTATTGTATACTAATGGAAGATACTTAAATTTTGTTAAAATAGCATGGCATAAGTAAAAGGTTCCGGTTAGTAGTAATAGTATAATACTTACCCAGGCCAAACGGTGAGGCTATTACTGACCCCACTATATGATACGGCGTGGTAAAGAGTAGCTCCACTTTTTGGCCGTGGTAAGTATTCTTTTTTTTCTTACGCCTCCACCGAAAATTTGACACAAAAATTGCATAATGGTCATTAATGGTCATGCAATGTCATTTGCTTATTCAAGACATAAACGTGAAAAAAATAACGCTCAAGAAATGAAATAGTTTACTACTTTGACATTATAATACGACGTGTATTATTTAGATGTATTGTACACAAAAAAAATTCAAATAATTTGTTAACAAATCTTTGTTTGCTTATGTTACTTCAAAATATCCAATAATTTCCTGTGTTGCATAAACTGTAAAGGTTATATGTCCGTTAGCCATACATGTATATTATCTACTGCTGCTGCTTCTTCTGTAGCTGCTCCTTGAGAAATAAAAACTATGCAATACTATGAACGACTAGATAGACCGTAGTATCATGGGCTCCGCTAGTGCCGCAGTAAGTCACACTTAGGTCCAGTATCACAGCAATAAAACAAAGTTTTTGGTTCAGCAAAAAATCTCTTCTAGTTAAAAACAATCAATTAAAAAGAGAAATGCGAAAAAGTAGATGCTCACCTGAGATAAAAATAAATGAGCTTCTTGGGTTTGTAGCTGAAAAAATGTTTTACGTTGCAATCAATACATAATTTAAGAGAAATATGGAAACGAAGTAATCGATTCAATGAAATGAGACTTAAAAAACCATCAAACGTAAAAACTTTTACGTATAATTAATAGTTAAATTATATCCATAACATTTACATAAAAATTGACAAAACTTGATTATCAACAAGTTACTTAACCTAAATTCTATAACCCTCTCTCTTCTATGACGTAGATCATATTGATACCTACCCAATGCAATGTATTTATTTATCAGAAATCATGCTTTCTGCTTCTTGGGTCCAGTCCCTAAACTCTTAGTGAGAAATTAAACTGAACGTAGACTTTCTAAGAATCCATTAAAAATACTTTTACTTAAGCCAGAAGTAAAGAAAATGATCAGAGTAGAGCTGTTGGTCAGTCCATGTCTTTTGCTAATACTAAAACATACGGTAACAGTAAAGAAAAAAATGTATACTCTCAAGAAAAAGAGAAAGGTAGCAAAAATTTTTTGCATGGTGACAAGAGGAACTTAAACGAAATCAATTAAAATATTGTTCCCTCTTCTTTCCATTTACCAATTAAATTTTTATTAAAATTTCTATAAGACTCGTAAGACTGAATTAATTTTCTATTTGTTACTTAAGAAGAAGTGATCAAACTTTTCACTAGTTCTACGGAGTTCATTAAATTTCTTAAACTTAGCAACTTAGAAGTAATTGAGTACCAAAAAAATTAATTTTTGGCTTATTTTGAATCAAAGCAGGATGTAGAACATTTTGTATTTGATTGAAATTACTAAGTGAATCTTAGTAATATGGTTTAAAAAATCTGGAAAAAATGTCATTACTTTAATTTAATTTAGTTCGCACGTGCGCTTCTCAACCCCTTTAAACCGTTTACTATTGTACTATGGGTGCAGGAAGTCCTTTCCCAAAGTCTTATTTATATCGATTTATGTGTGGATTAACAAATGAAAACTTCTAATTAACTACAGCGTAACTCTGCCAAGTCTGACAAAAAAAAGTGTTTTAAATTGTTTGTGTAGTCTTCTTAAAATATTTTGCGATGTGGAGCTTAAAAATGTGTTATTTTTTATCTGACCAGGGTTCACCTATAAAAATGTGGGACCTAGTTTTTGGTACAGTGGTGTATGCCTCTAATTGAACTTCCAACAAATTAAATGTAATAGCACTTAAAAAAAAATGTTTCAAATTATAGTTCTCAAATCGAAATGATCAAGTTCTTGGGTTGCATCGGTTATATGAAACTTCTAAGGAAAATTTTCCTGACGTTTGGATGGATTCTGCAGGAATAATATTGATTTAGCTGAAATCAGAACAATTTTGCTGAAATCAGATTTATTTTGTTAAAATCGGATTGATTTTGCTATAATCAGTAAAATTAAGACATAGCTAGTCATTATGTCCAACTTAATTTAAAAAAATCAGTTTATGGTAAAGTCTATAGGAAAACTGATATCCTAAAATAAGAGACCATGCATCAACTTATTATTGGAGTCAATTGATGTATTGATTGTAACAACAAAACAATTACAACAAAATTTGCAGATTTTTCAGTTCACCGTACGGATTGAAAACTGATTTTTAATAATAAACTAAGTCATTTACCATGTCAGCTTCAAAGCCATGTCGTTTCCTTTAGTGAGAAGAAAGCCGACTTCTGATTTTGTAGTTGTATATTGGGGATATAATTGTAGTAAGTAATTACATATATTAACTGAGTAGGAGCAAACTGATATTTCAAAATAAATATTAAAGAATTTAAGCAATTCAATATGATACTGTGTGATAAGGCAGGTTAGAGTACAGAAGCGTTAGATGGCTTGCAAGTAGTTATCCTAAGATAAGTACATGTTTAAAAAATTTTATATTTCCTCCTATTTTCAAGCACTTGATACATGTATAAAAATGTGAAGCAAATATACGTTTTAAGACATTTGAGTACTTTATGTATATTAAGAAAAATTTTTTGCTCGCCTATAATCGATGTCGAAAATAATTTATTGCAATATTACAAGTTTTATGGAATTTAAAAAAAAACGAATTGAAAAAAATGTGATAAAATATATATAGAATAAGCAGAAAATAATGAAACAAAATTCGCTTTGAGTAAAATGGTAAGAATTAAAACTTTATTACTTGCATAAAAGCAATAGGATTGTAAAAGGTTCAGAGCTAAAGTTTCTGGTGATTTATAAAAACCTTGCAAAAGTAGTCGAAGGGTCGTGAAAAAATGTATGGAACACAATACTTTCACAACGTTAAAGTAATAACATAGAAAGCAAAAACATTAATCATTGATAAACCAATAGCATTAATAAAATATAAACCAGATATGTTTATCTTAAATATCTTAATTCATAAAGTTTAATCTTTTCAATAATTTACATAAAAAAAGGTTACCATCACTCTCAAAGAAAGACTTGGAATACGTTGCTATAAATTGAGCTGTAAGCTTGTGTTTTTCTAAATCAAACAGATGAGGTTTTGTATTAACTTCAAGTTGAAATTCTATATGTCCTAGTGTATGTTGATATCTTAAGCCAGCAACTAAATTCAACTTTGAATAAGTAGTAGAATAAAGTTTTATATCAGCTGCCTTATATGTCATTGTTTTAGATGAACGATTGATTAACGAAAATTCTGTTTGTAACACTTCAGCTTTCGACTTTTTGTTAACAGTGTACTCAACTTTAATGTTACCAGATATGCTTGAATTTCCTTTTAACGCATATCCAAAGGCGTGACTTGAAATATTTTTTGTCTCGAAATACAAATCAATATCGCTTCTACTGTTGTTCAATTTATCTTGAAATTGTAAGATTCCTGAAAATTATTTAAAGTTTAAGTAAACGTCAGAATGAATAATTTCAAAAGGATAATTACAATAATGCTTAAACAATTTTAAGTGTTTTTATTTTTTTGGCCTATCCATGCTTATAAAAAGGTATCGGTGATATTTTTTGACCACTATTTATTTTTCAAAGAATTTGGAAACTATGTCAGACTTAATAGATACAACTATTTAAAAGACTCAAAAACGAGTGTTCATTTATTTAAAATACATTACGATACTGAAAAATCCAAAAAAAAAAAAAAAAAAAAAAAACACATGATAGTTGATCGAAACCCAAAATCTGCTGATTTAAGATGAAATTTTCTTAAAAAGAGAAATTTATAAACAAAAATTATTAACTAAGTATATTGCAAGGATTTTAGGTAGTTAACATATTTAAGATAAAATAAATATTGAAATATCACAGTCTTATGTGTACAAACACACACACACGCGCACACACATAAACACTTATACACGTACTAGTGAAACTATGCCCTCTGCGTACACCACGCGCCAGCCACTCAGTTTTATACATCAATTGAATACTTGATTGTTTTTGTCTGGCTTTTAAAATTAAAAGAATACAGAAATTTTTGTAAAGTAGCTCAAAAATTAAAACAGTGATTGTGCAAATTTAATAAATTCTTTTCAATAAATTTATAAGACAATTTCTTATCTGGTTTTTAACCTTAGAAATTCTCCAAGTATTTGTAGAAAATCAAACAAAAGTTGGAAAACATTCTAAATTAATTTATGGACTTAATCAAAAATTCTGCTTTTCAAACAGAGGTTAAAAATTTGTTTTCACTTTAATTTACTATCCTAGTATGGGATTCTCATTAGCCTTGATTTCAAGTGAAGATAAAACTATTATAACAAGTAACAAAAATGAGATAACTGTGATTGTTTGCTCTGGCCTTAAAAAACGTATAAAAGTTAGTACACGTCGACAGTAGCGTAATCTAATTTTTTGGCATAACCATGATCTATCATTGCTCTTAGACCAAAAGTAGATACACGAATGTGGTCGAAAAATAAGACAAACCGTAAATCTAACCAGAATGCAGAAATCCTATGATCTACAAAGATTTAAACTATTTCCGTGATATTTCATGTTAGTAAAAATATAAGTATTAAAATAGTGCCATTTTGTTAATTTTATGTACTAGCTACAACTTTCCCCACGGATAGAGAATACAAAAATGTAGAAGTTGGCACTAGTTTTCTCAGGAATTTGAATCTGAAAAAAGATCGAGAGAAGTAGATTTGATTTTATAAAATAAGGCTTCTATGATCCCTAAAAAATCCTTAGAAATAGTTAAAGAAACATTACGTGATTTATATTATTCAAATATCCATTCTTGAAGTAAATTGGTCATTTCAGAAAAAGGACTTGTACAGATTTGTCCTGTTCAAAAAACTTGTAATAGAAGCATGATTATACAAGAAAGTATTAAGTCATCATATCTTCAGACATTGTTTAGTATTATCAAACTCAATATTAATATTTGTTTAATTAAAAAAACCTTTTGAAAATCACTTTTATATTCTAGAAAAAGTTAAAGTTAATCATTAGAAGTGCCAAATAAATGGAGAACAACTAGTACTTGTCCCTATATTTTTAGTTAGGATACTAACTTTTAAAAAGTAACGTTAAATCTACTTCTCATAAAGAATATACATACTTTTTGAGAATAAAATTCTTAGTCATATTAAAAAAGATATGAAAATGTATTACAGCATAGATTATGCTACTACCAAAAGTGTTGAGGAATCTAATAGTGATGCTTACATAAATTTTACAATTAAATTTTGAAACATAATTCAGGACATACATCTGCATAAGCCTGATTAAAACACTGAATCAATTGTTATGTTGATTTAAAATTCAAGTATAGTTAATGAATTATGTAACAGTATAAAACTACAAAATACAAAATTTCGTTAACACAATATTGAAACAAGAATTGAACCTCGAGAAAAAATTGTAAAAAGATGAACATGAGATTTAATGCATTTTTACCAACATTTGCATTTTTATAGATTATGAAGTACAAAATAATGAAAACTGATAGCACCATTAGAAAGCTAAGAAAAAAATGCATGGAGATTGATGTTTTTGTGATTTTTAAAACAATTTTCGCAGGCCCAAACGACGAGATGAGAAAGTCGTCTTTTGCACTCACACATCCTGTCTGTGGTGGCACTGGGGCAGTTGAGAAGATTATCCCCATATATTCAAGTAGCCTTAATAACAATCTTAGAAGAATAAGTTCTTCGCTGTGTCTATTCACACCTTATATCCATGTATACGCATGCTCCTCGCTCACTTCGCTCGCTCGGAAAAAAAATGCGTTTGGACCCTATGAGTACCAGACAATAGAGTTGCCCACTGCGCAAGCGTATCCACTATATCCACGTTACTACGTGGATATACGGTGCGAACAGACACCACGTAAGTTTTTATTGCATATAATTTCTTATTCTATCGTACTTTGCGTACTATTTAGGTTGAAGACAAAAACAACTTCATCGAAATATTTAACATGCTTTAATGAAATAGCGAGGATAATTTTCATCTGTTTGTAGTAAATAAAGGGACGGGCGAGGTCCATAGTTAATTTTTCCTTCTTCTACATTGTGTTTTAGTAAATTAGTAATTCCTTCTTAATTAGCAATACATAAGCCGTCTGATATACTTAAATTTCTAATTGGCATTACTATTAAGTACTTTTTTTACACTGAGTTTATGTCGTGTTAAACCTTCACGCATTTCATTTTAAATTCCATGGAAAGTTAGTTTATAAATATAATTGTCTGACTTATCAACCTTTTTATGCGATACGTTATGATTGCTGTACCATGTTTTGAGTTTCAATAAGTAACATTTGACAGATTCTTTTATTCTAGGAACTGTTACACTTGTAATATTTTATGAGCATAATTTTGATGGTTTCTGAAATAATGATAATAATAATTTTATCATTATTTTTATGAATGTAAGAATTTCCGTGTTGCATACACCTCTTAAATTTCTGTTAAACACTTTTGATACTTTTTTTAAAACTCATTAAAGCTTTAATCTAAGTTATTGATCATATTTTTATTGTTTATTGCACAAGTCAATAATTTCTTTACTAAAAAATATTTTTTAAATGATAAAATTTTTTGTATCTTCAAGTCATTTCAGTATAGAAAGATGAAAATATTCACATGATTTATCTATTTATTCTAGAATTAAGTTAAAATAGAAAGGAGCGAGATCATTTCTATTATTAACAAAATCCATTGTAGTATATTTTTAGTACTTGTTTAGCACTTCATTACCTTAAATATTTTCTATAACTAATGACCCCGCAAAAAAACTTCTTAGTTAATTATGAAACCTAAAAGTAATTGCTATTTTACAAGTATTATTAATTTGAGAATAATGATCAAGTAAACTCATTGTAATTGCAGTATCCTGAAGCGTTTGGTATTTAGTTGCATTTTTAAGAGTTAGTTGTGTTTGATAGTCTTATACGACTTAAAAAATTATTTTCATTGAATATTAGTATTTGATTGTTTTTATGGCAGACAGTTATTTCATTAACTGCATGACTTTTAGCAAAAACATGAAATTATTAAAATTCACAAGCTGCTTTCGTTAGACTCAACACAACTACTTAAATATTTAAATTTTTCTGTTTCTTTATCTTTTCAATTTTAAACCTTAGTGTACGCACTACCACTTTCTCAATGAATAGAATCATAAATATATTTTTTGCTTATAATTGATGGATGACATTTAACGTTGGTATATCACTTACGTATTATCAATTATAATTCATTATAAAGTTCAACCATTTGATTATTTACTTAAATGTTATCATTTGTACAAGTTTTGTGAATAAGTTTATCAGATTCAAAATTTGATCTCTCACACTGTAAGTAACCGTTTATTTGCGTGGTATTTTTAAATGAAGTACGTATGTCAAAGATTTTGAAAAATTTTTTGTATACTTCTAATAAGAGTAATCCATACAAAGACCAAGTTTTGTATGAAGATCGTGTAACATCCGTGTATCCACATTAATTTTTTTTCCCTTGCTTCAAAACTTTCAAAGCCGATTTTAGAATACTAAGCGCAGGGGCCAATGTGCATCTGAAAAGAGGTAAATTACCTACAAGGTTGCTCGTAGCTAAGGTACTACGACCATGCATGACTCACATACATGCACGCTGGCCCATGCTGACCGGAAAAGAAATCAAATAAAATACTTTTCAAAGCGTAAAATAACAAAATAATTTTAAAGAACTAACAGATGCAAAAGGTTAGCTAGGAACAGTTCCGCCAGGAGATAAAACCAAGACAAGTAGACCAAGATAGAGTTAATGTATAGTTTATCAGCAACCACAATATGAGTAATAATGTTAACTACTGTAAACCTAACAAAGCGAAATTATTAGTTTTTCACTCGTTTTTGATACACGAGTTGCCAAGCTACCCTCTTACACAACAGAATTTTTATACCATTCGCAAAAACCTAATTTTGGTAATCCGGACAAATGTTGCTACTTTTTAATATGTAAAGGAAAGCGGAAACGTTGAGCCAACAGTCAACAATAGCTCCTTCCCCTTTTTTCTGACTCAGATATATCGAGAGAGAGTTTGTACGACCGAGCCAATATAAGTAACGGAATTTTTAAATCCCCAGGGCACCACGTGCCGACGTCCTCTCCAACGAGTGAGCAAAAGGAAGAATGAGCATTGATAATGCTACTTACATTTCGAAATACATCCATAGCTAACAATAACGGGCAAGCTAAGTTAACAACTACTCTTTCCGACTATGAACTTGTTCGATTAATGCATCTGGAAACTCTAGCAACTATTATAGTTATTAATGTGTAAAAATTACTATTACTAACCCTATTATTAATTTAGCAACGCAGTGAACGATTATTCAGTCAACACCTACATGAAATGTTGGGAGATTTTTATTGCTCTTGTTGCAATAAATTTGATTGAATAAACGATTAGTTCTTAGTGTAAGTAAATTTTAGCAATATTTCATCCTAATTTTAATATTAAATAACATGAAAAATCTGTAACATCTTAATGTAGAAGAGAAAGGAAGGGTGCAAGTGAGTGAATCACCTTCCGCTTTCTTGACGCATGTAGAACATTCTAGCCAGAGGTGGGAAGTGCCAATTTTAAGTGGCTAAACTAGAGCAACTCCAGCCAATTATATCTTGGGCTGTTGTCTTTTCCCGCAAAATTTTCTGCGACAAGCTTTCCTGCGTCGTTTTCCAGCCAGCGCATGGTCGAGGTCCACTACTCCTTATAAAAAGAGCCTGGAGGCACAGTAAGGCATAATTACAGTTCAGTTTCACCCTCAAACGGTTGAGTAGATAGTTAGAGTTCACCTCTGCTATTTCACGGTCCTCCACGAGTATGGTTTTAAATCTTCGATCTCAGACACTTCGCGCTAGTTCGGTTTGCTGTACGTTTCATACCAAAAATAAAAGTGAGTAAAATTTAAATACTAAAGTGACAAGTCTTTTTTTCCTCTCAGTTTCAACATGGACGTTTTTTTTAGAGTTTGAAATTCGTTATCGGTAAAATACCATGCTACGAGATTTAATTATTAAAGGAATTATTCCTTACGTAAAGTCTAGGGCAATCACATTTACTCTGGATGGTACTGGTGGATCCTAGACCGGTTGCGAACTTAAACCATTTTACTTCCTTGCGTAACCTCTAGAGTGTAACTATTTTTGTTTGTTAAGTTACTGGTAACCTCTAGATCGCAAACGGGATACCATTCGACACATCGCATCAGGTATTCTCGATAAATCCGAGGCCCGCCTCGAACGAATGCATCACATTATTGCTCGACAACCACGTCGATTTAATCAAAACGGCCATCCTCGCCCCCTTTCAAATACTTAGACAAAAAATTTAACTACTTTTCGGCCCGGCGGCCCACCTACGTGCCCAGTGCGAGTTCTGAGTTATTAAGTGAAAGCTTAGACTCGAATAATACGTTGCGCCGACTTAACACTGTAAATGATGTGGTAAAAAACTAATTTTATTCGTTTTACAGTATCCGAAAAAATTTACGTAGAAGAAAGTGTATCAATCTATTCAGGCGTTGTACTTTGTTTATAAGATGTAGAGTTATTTAAATGTGTGCATAAGTTAGACCATGTTCGTAAAATTCAACTGTATAGATGTATGGCAATAATCTATCAAAAATATTGTTTTTAGTAGCTCCTAAAATCGATGGTAATTTGAAATGAGATATTCCAATTATAATTCTGTCAATAACATATAGTGTTATATTTTTAAAAATTTGGATAAAACTTACTTTATTTTTTTTCTACTAATAAAAATGTGTTACTACTATAAATAATCCTAATCTACTACATTTTTTCTCATAATAGCTATTTTATGCTAATTGTGTTTCTACATATGTTTTGAACTTCCAATGGATTCATATAGTAGTATGAAGACATCTACATTTTTTTTTCTTCGTTTGGAAACGTTGAGAAGAACTAGATTCTCTATAAGTGATTGCATCTAATAAGCCTTAATGAGATTTAATCCTTAAATTTACCCTACCATATCCTAAATAATATAAATAGATGTATTTAATTACGACATGAGTGTTTATAAATAATTGTTGAGTCAACCTTCCCCCATATTTTAATCGACTAAAATTCTCGTGATCTGATATGTAAGGAAGTCTGTATCCACAGTATCAAAACACCATAAGTATTGCATTTTTTACTAATCTATTTTTACTGTATCTAGTACAATATTTAAAATATTGGAAAGAAAAGAATAATGGACTTACCATCCTATCAATAGAATAAGAGATTTTTTTTTGAAAATGTATTTCAAACATAATTATTTAGTAATTCTTTTGGATATCGATATAAATCAAAACTTCCAGGAAGTCTTGAGTTTAAATCTGTAATAGCAACACGCCTTAAGGTTAATTTTTGTTTGTATGAATTTTAATGTGACTATATTTTCGTAAAAAAGTATTTTATAACTTAGTAGTTTCGTCAACGTGTGTAATTTAACGTAAATGTTTGTACTAGTTCACTATTTGATATTTTTTTTTTTTTTAATAATTGTCAAAGTTTTGATACTTTTTTTGATAAGATTAAAGTTCTTTTAAAAATCAATCTACTTAATGTTCCTCGCAATGGGGATGTGCTGTGTTTTATATATCTTTATCTATATACAATAAACGATAAAAGTCAATATTTTTCAATAATTTTTGTCCAAGTTTAAACTTTTTTCTGATACAATCAATAGTTATTAAAAAATATTAAAAAATATCAAAAATTACGCAAGTTTATTCAATATTTTTGTCGTAATTGGAGTACGCTAAAAATTATCGTGGCACAGATCTTAATCACTGACACCATATCAATCACTATTTGGTGTTACAAAAATGTACCTATAGAATCTTTTGAGTTAAATGTTTTAACATAAATATCAGTGGTAGCATGTTGCTAGCTGAATTTTAAAGTTTAGCTAGGGAAATTTTTCCTGCTTCATTATCTTTTTTATGACACAAATCCAGTTTGGATTTTACTTTTTGAATTTTAAGTTAATTTTTATTTTGGATTAGGTAAATTTGACCTGAAAAGTTTTTACAATCTATCTGGACTTACTGTACTCACCCAAAAATAATCCCGTATCTTTATGTTACGTTATAAAATTACGTACATTGTGTAACAAATTTGGAAAAACGTTACGCGATATCGATACGTAACAAAATTA
>NW_019379532.1:496548-511721 GCF_000648655.2 Copidosoma floridanum | reverse complement strand
GCCATATAAATATATAAAAAATTTTTTTTACGTAATATTTTATCATAGGACAGCCCTTGAATTTACAGTAATGTGTATTCTAATAGATTAAGTATACCTTAGTAAGCACAGTGAAAAAGACCAACCCCATGATAGGCACGTAGAATACCTGAGATGCCTGTGCATCTCATGCATGTCTCTCATTCAAAATCAGTATGAGTACACACGAAACACTTTGCGCGTGGGCTCCACGCGCTACGACCGTGTGTGTCACAGTGTATACGATAGCAGACCATACTACATTCGTTTGAGCGCATCTTATACCGTCTATACCTGTATCGCACAGTGTTGCTATGTGAACCGATGCGTTTAACCCAATACTTCTCTCACACTGTCGATATATGGATGGTATTTATGCTACAGATGCTTGATTTTTTTTTCCATGTAGATTCGTACCTAACGAATCGTTGACGATGAACACTAGTGTGGCCGATGGCGATCACGCCAACACCTCGACAGCCGCACCTCGGCAATTCTGTGACGTTGTAAGCGAGCAAGTGCGTCGTGGTCTCGATGACGCAAAGCAGTAGACAATCGAGATGAAATGGAATCGGTAGTTCACGATGCACAAAGGTTGATGCACACATACGAGGAATCGCAATCCTACAGAAGGTCATACGAATGGCCTAAGGAAGATGCAATTTGAAATCTCACGAATAGACCGTCCAACGTGTTGGCGGCAAATCCGTTACTTAACTCTGGGGCTAACTTGGCACCCACGATGGGGGCAAGAGGGGCTCCTAGAGAAAATATAGGGGCAGAAGTAGGACGGGGTGACGGGGCAACTTTGGCACTGAGTAACAATGGCTACCCGGGAAATTTGGGAGCCGCGAACATGGTAAATAGTGATGCGAGCGGACGTTGGGTAACATGGTCAAACGAAAATCCTACAAATGACCATCGGGAAGCCCCAACAACTGGTATGTACGGGTATAACACACAATCGGGATACCGTGACACACTTCGCCATGTACAGGGATATATATATATTGGCATGAAAAGTATTACAAAAATTCTGAACGTATGGTTCGTAGCATATCGAATGACAAGTAGGACTTGAAGCGTTAAAAGAAATAACCAAAATACTTTTTTTTTGTCGATACAGCCTTAAAAAAACAATTAAATAACATTACATTATGAGCCAAACCATAAAAGACTTTACCAAACTAATAGTTCTAGTACATTTTTTAAAATTATTCACAAACAAACTTTATAAAACTCACATTTAAGGACGTTCGGTAGAGATAGCGGGGGGAACCACTTGCGGGGAAAGGGGAAAGTAGCGATGAGTGAAGACTTGGCATCACCGCGTGGGTCTCCAATATGTGAGTGTTCATGTACACACATAGATACACACATCAGGTGATGTGCACTCTGCAGTGTCTGCACTGTCTGCTGCGTCGGTAACAGCAGCGTATGTGTATATTTGTAATGTATTTGTGCTAAAGATGAAAGTATTTGATTTTTATTCGATATAACAATGTAATAAGAATAAGTAAATAATTAAAAAGACTTGTGACAGATATATGTACTGTGACGTGGGAAACCGACGTCACGGTAGAAAGGTATGTCGTAGTAACAGACAAGAGGAAAGGTGGCACTATGCACACCAACACTACCCCAACCACAGCCCTTGTACCGACCTATCCCTTCACTTATCCCTACTACAGGCAGCACTGCCAGCCCTTGACTGTGTGCAGCGGCAGGTGTGTGTGCGCACCGACGCATACACAGGCAGGTAGCTACAGTATCAGGGAGCACGAATCGGCAGGGCGACAAAAAAGGCACTCTCCGTCTTGTCTGCTTCCCGCCGGGACGTATAATCCAAGGGCTTCATAGCGTTATGTAGTTCTACGGGTGTGTGTGCTAGATATGACTGTGTGCTGTACCGAGCGGCCACTGGAGGCGCACAACAACGGCTACCTGTTGGCTACCCGGACTGCCACAATGACCTTCATACACACGTTGTCAAGGACTACTGGGTTCGAGTGCCAACCCCTGCTCGTCGGACCTCCCAGTGCCTGAGGATAGTGCTACAGAGAGACCCCTGCTGTAGCAAAAGAACGGTAGGCCTATTTCTTATTTATTCCGTCCCTACCGTAGACAAGCATTGTGCCGAGCAGCAACTGCCGGATCTGCACCTGTAGGGCTAAGGTTGTATAGAGTCAGGCCCAGTCAGATATTCGGACAGAACAAACATTTTATAGTAATAATAATAAGTTTTGAGTTATCAATAAATGCAAATAAATACTTAAATGTTAATCTTGCCCATGTATGTATACTGATTGCCAGCTATCTCTCCTATCCGCTTAGCCCTATAGTAAGTCATAATAAACAATAATTTTATATGTGCCGTGTCTTGCTGCTGACTGCAAGGTGAACAAAGCACGACATATCACATGGCACTAAACTAGTTGTACAGGTAATTGATCAGTGCAGTGCTTTAAGTGGCCATTTTGTGTGAGCGCCATGTACCTAGGCAGGTAAGTTAGCTTACGTACACTGCCTGGCCTGTGTGATAATTTTAGATGCATGTATAGGGGATATGATTGCCTGCTGTATCGCTATATGAATTCTGATGGCAAGCTGTGTTTATAATATAAAATAATAAATATGCAATTATGGTGCACAGTGTGTCATATTTAAGTATCTATTGTGTTTGAAAATTTTATTGTCTGTTGGTCATTCGTTTTTGCACTACCGTTTTGCCCTTGCTTGCGCGCAATAAAATAATAATAAAGTGTCTCCCTTGTATTTTAAGGTGTGACCTTGCACAACATTAAGGGTCTTCGTACAGTGTAAATAGGGTATAATTTCTAAAGACACAAAGTGAAAGTTCGATAGTAGGATAAACACAGTATTTACATTCGTATAGCAGATTGCTAGTACTAATATACGATATTTTGAAAAACTTGTTCGAAATGAGCCCTACAGTAGCATAATAAATATTTCAAGCTTCTCGTTAAGGCAAATGGCATACAGTATAAACAAAGTGCTACAAACGTACAGTATACTCTCTATCGTCCGGCTTTGTTTTGGGTAACCTCTAGTACAACGTACACACAAACATGCTGGTTTCACTAGAGGACTTGGAATTTTTCTTTAGTTCAAGCGTGACCGGGAGGGACGAACTGCAGGCATTAAGCCATGAGACGACAACAAGAGTAATCGCAGATATTGTCGAACAGTTTACGGACGGGGAAATATTTCAATATTTAATATTATTAGGATTGAGAAGTAATGGGACCGTAATAGAAGCTAGGGATCGGTTGCAGCGTTTTTTAAATAGAAAATACATCGGACCAACAGTTAATACATGGAACAAAGACATAGATGAAATTTCGCAAAAAGATCGAAATAATTCGGCCATGGAGCCTTCGAACGCAGTGGAGAGGCCAAAACGTGGCGAAACCAGATTTCTACCTAACGAATCATCGACGACGAGCACTAGCGTGGCCGATGGCGATCACGCCAACACCTCGACATCCGCACCTAGCGAATCCGGGAAGTTGTAAGCGAGAAAGTGCGTCGTGGTCTTGATAACGCAAAAGCAGTAGACAATCGAGATGAAATGGAATCGGTAGTGCGCGATGCATAAAGGTTGATGCACACATACGAGGAATCGCAATCCTACAGAAGGTCATACGAATGGCCTAAAGAAGATGCAATTTAAAATTTCACGAATAGACCGTCCATCGTGTTGGCGGCAAATCTCTTACTTAACTCTGGGGCTAACTTGGCACCCACGATGGGGGCAAGTGGGGCTCCTAGAGTAAATATAGGGGCAAAAGTAGGACGGGGTGACGGGGCAACTTTGGCACTGTGTAACAATGGCCACCCTGAAAATTTGGGAGCCACGAACATGGTAAAAAATCATGCGAGTGGACATTGGGTAACATGGTCAAACGAAAATCCTACTAATGACCATCGGGAAGCCCCAACAACTGGTATGTACGGGTATAACACACAATCGGGAGACCGTGACACACCTCGCCATGTACAGGGAAGAGGCGGTCATAATCCCACGGGGGCATCCCAAATCCTAACATACCCCATTACAGTTCGAATATACCCCAAGTGCACCCAACTATTTATTCGTATAATCCTGGCATTCCACCGAAACAAAACACACCCCTGCACTCGCTAAGACATCACGCGAGTATACAACTACCAACAACGGATAGCATCAGCCAACCACGGGTGGATATACAAAGCCACAACACGCGTAACTTCCCTGCGTACGAAAAACATTCCAACCCTGGAACCCAAAATACATTCAGCCCCGAGTAGCGATGTCATACAAAGGGGGGAGGGGGTTTTCACACAAATGATATACATGGACTACAGAGGTCGCCAGAAACAAGCGCATAAATGTCAACACACCAACGCGAATCACAAATTAGGTGCGAAAGATACACGCTAGACCTTTTGGCTCGCTGGAATGTGGAATTTCGTGGACGCGCTAATGATGATCCGGAAGATTTTTTAACGCGGTTGTGGAAATGCGTGACAACATACAACCCATCGTTAGAAAAGTTGTTAAGAGTGTTACCAGCAGTGTTCGACGTGGAAACCGATAATTGGTTCCGGCGAGAAAAATACCACTGGCGAGAAAAATACCAAATACCGCAAGATAGGGGACAAGCGTTATAAGAGCCCTAAATGTAATACGAAGTGGCCAGGAAATGCCAGAGGAGGGGGGAAATAGGAGTCGGTGGCACCTCACCAGAGCAAGTCAAGACTCCATACATACCAGTAACTACAGTAATAAGCAACGAGGAAAACAGGGAACGACAAGAACTTTTTAAAATTTGTTCAGCAATAAAACTTGCAATACTGACAAATTTAACATGGCTAGCAAATACACTAGGCGAGGCATAAATATGTAGTAGACGGCAGGTATGTTGGCTGGAAAATTTGTTACAAGTAGCTCTGTGAAACCTCTGAAATCATTGGATAGGTACTACCACCGCCTTAATACGCTGGACAACCGAAGTGATTAAAAAAACCAGTTCCATAACCAACCATGTGCACAGTAAGGGCCTAGCTGCTGGGGAAGAAAAAAGAAGCACCCATTGCCAAAGCAACGGACGGAAGTAGTGGCCGGAGCCGAGTTTTCTACCTCCCACCGAGGACATAGTGTCTGTCACGGGTCGAGGACTTGGGTGGGGGACACATGGAACTGGAAAAGCGATAGAGGTTTTGGCGTTGGCCGAAGACCCACGTCACTATTTACCACTTGATGTCGCAGGTATAAGAACACAGGCGCTCGTGGATAGCGGTGCAGTACATCGTTATTTAGGAAAAGGAATAACTAGGTGGCTGAAAAATTTCCAACCCTGTCGTGCTACGATTTCTGTTGCCAATGAAAAGATACTGTAAGTTCAAGGAACCAAAGATGTTCTAATAACCATCGGGCAAACGACCAAGACACTGACATTGGGATTCGTGGACGAGACGTGTACGATGCCATTTTTGGGATAGATTTTCTGAAAAGGTTCCAAGTTATCGTAGATTACAGTAAAGATGTATGGTGTACTCCCACAAGTCCATGGCATACGTTTAAGGGCAAGGAGAGCGATAAGGAACTCCCAACAGCGGTCGCTGCTATGGAAGGATTGATAACGATGACTTCTTCCGAGGAACAAGAGTTAGTAAAAATCCTCGATGAACTGATCGTTCCTCGCCCGGAAAAGCTTGGCATTATCACCGTAGCCAAACATAGCATAGACGTCCAAGGCCACCCCCCAATTAAACAACGTCCCTGACGGTACGCGCCTAAAGTCCTACAGATTGCATACGATGAGATAGATCGGCTGTTGCATTAGAAAATTATTGAGGAATCCTGAAGCATGTGGTGTAGCTGTCTACTTTTAGCACCAAAAGCCAACGCGAAATTTTGATTTTGTGTAGATTACCGAAAATTGAACGAAATTATGAGAAAAAAAGCTTATCCCATGCGACTCATGGACGATATTTTAAACAAACTGCGCTGAGCCAGGTACATATCAAAAATCGACCATAGCGAGGCCTATCATCAAATCCTTTCAGATAAAAACAGCAAGAAATACACAGCCTTTGCTGTACCTGGTAGAGGGCTGTATCAATATGTGCGCATGCCCTATGGACTGACCAACGCCCCAGCAACATTCCAGACCATCATGGATCAGATTATTAAACCGGAGTGGGAACCCTACGTTTACACGTACATAGACGATGTAATAATGGTCACCGAAACGTTCAAAGAACATCTTAAGTGGTTGAATATTGTTTTGAGGGCACTTAAGGAGGCGAACCTCGTGATTCACCACGAAAAATCAAAATTCGGATGTGGAGAAGTTAAGTACCTTGGGTACATGGTGGACGGGAAAGGACTTAAGACAGATGTTGACAAAGTCGGGCCAATCTTATAATACCCCGCACCCACCACCCTCAAACAACTTAAGAGATTCATAGGAATGATTGGATGGTATTCCAGGTTTATCCCCAATCTCGCAGAAAAGAAATCGCCCCTAACGAAGCTAATGTCCAAAGACATGGAATGGCAATGGACTGAGGAGCAGCAGTCAGCCTTTAAGAGCCTCAAGCAAGCCCTGACCGAAGCCCCGCTCCTATCGAGGCCTGACTTTACGCAACCGTTCGTCCTACAAACAGACGCTTGTGACTATGCTGAGGCCGCAGTGTTAAGCCAAACCCTTGAAGGTAAAGAACACCCGATATGTTATGTCAGCTGCACACTTAGCAAGCCGGAGCGTAATTACACCGTGACTGAGAAGGAATGTTTGGCTGTGCTGTGGGCTGTAGATCGATTGAGGGGATACCTGCAGGGGGAATGGATAACAGTTATTACTGACCACAGAAGCCTGTTATGGCTCAATAAATTGAAGAACCCAGTAGGAAGATTGGCTCGGTGGAACACTGCGTTGCAATAATACGACTTACAGTTTGTTTATAGGAAAGGAAAACTCCATCAACTTCCAGATGCCCTATCCCGTGCCCAAGAAAATTCAGTCGCAGTAATTACACCCGATATCAAGCAAGTACGCGATGAATGGTTCTCGGAGCGAGTCAAGGGGGTGCAGGTGGTTCTTCGGAAATTTTAAAATTGGAAATATGAGAACAGAGCCCTTTTCTTCCACAAACCAAACCCTATCGTTAGCTCAACGATGGAGGACCTCAATGAATGGAAAATCGTCCTACCAAAGGAACACCTCGTCCAGGCACTACACGATGCCCGCGATGCTCCCCAGGCAGGTCACCTAGATGTGGAGAAAACTTATGCTCGCCTCGCCAATGACTATTATTGGCCCGGGTACTTCCAAAACGTAGTCCAGTATGTCCGGGAATGTCAAGATTGCCAACAGCAAAAAGTCCTACAGAAAGCTCCTGCCGGTTTAATGAAGGAACGAATTACTGAACAACCATGGATGGCCATAGCAATGGATGTCGCAGGGCCAAAACCTCCATCGAAAAATGGACACAAATACCTACTGATTATTCAAGACCTATTTACTAAGTACGTCGAGTTAAAGGCACTTCGAAAAGCAGACGGTAAAAGCATCCGAAAAGTGGTAGAGGAACTAGTATTAAACAGATGGGGAAAGCCAAAATACATCTTAACTGACAACGGTACGGTGTTTGTTAACAGGAAGCTAAAGAAAATTTGCGAAATTTATGGCATCGAACACTCAACCATTCCACCATATCACGCACAAGCTAATCTGGCAGAGCGCGTGATTCGCACTTTAAACCCGATGATAAACTCGTTCCTAGATAAGAATCCCCGGTTGTGGGATGCACACTTGCAGGAGTTTGCATTTGCAATGAATACGATGGAGCAAGCATCCACAAAATTGACTCCAGCGTTCCTGAACTTTGGTCGGAATCCACCACCAATAGCACTTCCGCTATTCCGTTAGATCTGACGGATACAACATTATGGGCAAATAGGATTAGCCACCTAAACATGATTAGGGATTTGGTAGTGAAGCATCTCAAATCAGCGCGAGAGAAGCAGGCGAAATATTACAATCGGGGTCGAAGGGCAGAATCATTTGTGTTGGGAGACAGTGTGATGCGGAGAAATTACGTACTATCCTCGGGAACCCAAGGATTTGCCGCGAAACTCCCGCCCTAATTTGTAGGTCCCTGTATAGTTACTCAATTGCTCTTGGACGTAGTAGTGGAAGTGAGGGACAGCGCGACAGGAAAATTAGTAAAAACTCTTATTAATGACCTCAAGTGGTACACTCCCCCACGCCAGTTGGCTGACAATGAATCAAAAGTGTGCTATATCCCTACAGATACCAATCATGAGAGAGCAAAGAATCCTGTGCCAACCAACTGGGCGCAAGGCCTGGGCAAACGAGTTGAGGCGAGAACGGAATCCCCGGCTCGACGACCTGTATCGCGAGCCAAGCGAAAAGAAGCGGAGACGAGCAGGCATGGTCACCCACCAAGCACGATTGGCCATCCAATCAAGTCCATCAGTGGAGAGGAGACCACAGCCCAGGGTACCAACCCAAGCCGACGGCCAGTTACGAGGTCTCGGGGCTGAGGGGTCACCCACACCAAGGGAGATCAGTGAGCCACTGGCACCAGTGAGGGGAGCGGATGTGGTTCCTCCCCCACCAGGATATAACCTGCCACCACTAATTCCGACCTAGGCGCCCACAAGAACTACGGCACGCCAGATCCGTCCCGACCCGGAGCCGGTGGGCCAAGTGAACCCTGAGATGCTGGACGAGCTCTTGAAGATCGCCAGCACCCCGGCAGAGGAACCCCGGTCAGTGGATGACATGGAGAGGATCCAGTTGGTGCTCAGGCAGATCCACCTGGCACAGCGAAGATACGTGCCCCTGACGGCATCGGCACCGTCCTGCCCATTCCGACGAGCAGTACCACTATCCCTTTAGGTAATTCCAGAAATGGTGGGGATTCCACGGCTCATGGACTTGCAGGTAGCTTGGCCCAGGGGAATACCTGGACCCCCACTGTTCATCCCAGAAGCTGACCTCCTGGCAGAGGAGCCGGTGCAGATTCCAGAAGCCATGTCGGCTCCTAATTTGGGATGTTGGGAGTGTGGGGATCTGGTGCATCGGTACGTACAGTGTCCGACGCGCGTCCCAGCGAAAAGGTTTTGCCACAAATGTGGAAAAAAAGGCGTGAGCATCACGAACTCTCCACATTGTTGTGACCTCTGCGTGGCAGAAAGGCAAGCCTATTTGGCAAGACAGGTGGGCACCAACACGCCACGCTGAGACCCGTACAGTGGCTATTCCTACAGTTAGATTTTTTTTTTTTTTTTTTTTTCTTTTCTTCTACCCTTTTATTTCTCTTCATATTTTTCTTATTTTTTTTGCTTTCTCTTACCAATTTCAAATGGAGGATTTATTTTTTATTATTTCTACGAACTTCGGTCATTTTCTATTATTGTGTTTTTTTTCTTTAATTCTTGATATTGTATAATATTTTGTAGTAAATATAGTCCTTTGACCTGGAGATGGAGGCTTTACAATTTCTTTACCCACAGAAAGAAAAAAGTAAAGAAACGAATGAATAACTAAGAACGAGCAGATAATCAACAAGCGCATCAGGCAGATCTATATTTTTATTATAGTTACGGGGGGACGGCGACATACGTTTTTTTCCCATACACGTCAATAAAACATTTTACTATTTCCTTTCATCCCGTCTATTTCCTATCCCAATTTCTTACTGCAGCTTAGTGATTTCCTTCGTCTTGATACCAGCTGAGGTGTTGGCTGAGTTTAAGCACAGAGAGGTACCGAAGGGCAGGTAAGTAAAATTGTAAAGTGCGAATAGCACAATGGCATTTTAAGGGGGGGGAAGCAGGGAAGAGCCCTTACGGCTCTGACCAATCAAAAAGAACGAAGTCATTTTTTTTTTTCGTTTCGTAACATTAAAAATTTACTTTTTTACGTAATTTGCTATTTCTAAAAAAAAAGAGTCTTTTTGTTTAAGTTGTGCAACTTTTAAATCATTGCCACAGTCAATTTTTTTTGTGTCCGGTAACACGACATCCCTCGATATCGGGCATCGTATTTTACTTTTAAGTTTATTGTAAGCACAAGTGAGTGCACCTGCGTATAAGACAATCCGACAGTAGGGAAGCGGTAATAACTAGTGCTTCACACTGACACCACACACAACACCACGACAATACACCACTTATTACACTGACAAGGCCGCCAATGTAGGCTGAACATTATTTCCTGCCAAATCCTGAAGAATTGAGTAGACGATCTGCGATACTAATACGCAACAGATACTCTACACCAATTCACACACCCGTCTTTATAGGGTATTTAGCGTCAACAATTGCTCACCCCTTAGGACTAGCGGTAAAATCAGGGTGAAGCCAAGGTTTGTGAAGGGGGGTTTGTGACGTGGTAAGCTGACATCACGGTAGGAAAGTATGTCATAGTAGCAGACAAGAGGAGACGCGGCACTATGCACACCAATTCTACCCCCCACTCACGGCCCTCGTCCCGACCTATCCCTTCACTTATCCCTACTAAAGGCAGCACTGCCAGCCCTTGACTGTGTGCAGCGGCGGGTGTGTGCGCACCGACGCATACACAGGCAGGTAGCTACAGTATAAGGGGGCATGAATCGGCAGGGCAACAAGAAAGGCACTCTCCGTCTTGTCTGTTTCCCGCCGGGACGTATTATCTGAGGGCTTCGCAGCATTATTATTATATAGTCCTACGGGTGTGTGTGCTAGATACGACTGTGTGCTGTACCGAGCGGCCACCAGAGGCGCACAACAACGGCTACCTGTTGGCTACCCAGACTGCCACAACGACCTTCACACACACGTTGTCAAGGACTACTGGGTTTGAGTGCCAATTCCTGCCCGTTGGATCTCCCGGTGTCCAAGGATAGTGCTACAGAGAGACCCCTGCTGTAGCAAAATAACGGTAGGCCTATTTCTTATTCATCCTGTCCCTACCGTAGACAAGCATTGTGCTGAGCAGCAACTGCTGGATCTGCACCTGCAGGGCTAAGGTTGTATAGAGTCAGGCCCAGTCAGATATTCGGACAGAGTAAACATTTTATAGTAATAATAATAAGTTTTGAGTTATTAATAAATGCAAATAAATACTTAAATGTTAATCTCGCCCCTGTATGTATACTGATTGCCAGCTATCTCTCCTATCCGCTTAGCCCTACAGTAAGTCATAATGAAGAATAATTTTACATGTGCCGTGTCTTGCTGCTGACTGCAAGGTGAGCAAGGCACGACACATCACAGTACATACAATTATATTTCTAGCTAATGTAAATAAGATTCTTAAATTCTTATGTCACTTGAAAAGTCTCATGGAAAGTGATATGTTAAATAATTATTGTATACTCTAGTCTCTACGATTACTACAAGCATATGATTTTGTTATTTTGTGTAAAAAAATTGTATTGTATAAAAATTACAAATTAAAAATTTTATTAAGAAAAATAAATAAGTGTTATTATAATACACTGTTTTGTTATAGGTACGGGTGGAACCTATGTATATACACTTACACACATTTATTAGCTTATGTTTTATACAGAAATATAAAATATCTACCAGAACATTCAATTATTTACTGATTTACGTCCTGAAACATTTTAAATTTCTCGCTTCTTGCGACGTCACTGTTGCGTTTTAGTTCATCTATTTTTTAGCTTTTTTAATTATAAACTAATCAGACGATCGCCGCGAAACAGATTCTACTGATACGCATAACAGAAATATGTTGTCTAGAACAAAACTATGTACTAGGATATTTTTCAATAATCACTTAACACCGTGTTACAATAATCGCAGAAAAATGTTTTTTGTTTCGTCCTTTTTAAATTTTGGACAAATTTCTGAATGGCAACTTCTTATCATAAAATATAAAATAAGTTTTGTGATTAAGTTTTCACTCATTATTAACTCTTTGTCAATCAAAAATGTTAGTATTCAAAAACCTGATAAGCGTACACTGTGTTTTCAGCCAAAGTAGCAGGTAGCAAACTGTCCAAAATACCAAATGTTCGTAAGAATTACATTCTTCAATTCTTAGGTTGTTGAAATTTCAAGTTAACCCTTTTTTAAACTGTTATGACAGAAAGCAACTTTCTGATTAAAGATACATTGTGTAAACACTGAATCAGAGACTTAGTTTACTACCTATCATGTTCTCTTATATTTTATGCTCCATAGCTCAGAGGTACCATACTGACGCAATTCAACTTAAGCAAAAATGAAACCGCAATTAATAAACAAATGATTTCTTAGACATTACTGCTTTTATTTTAAGATTTTATTTATACTTATAATCTCCGTTATACATATTAAAGACATAAAACCTCTTACTAGTCGTATATACATTACATGAAAAATGGAGTATAATCCAGTAAGACACGTAAAAAAATATCAATACTATGTCGTGCAAGACATCCTTCAAAATATCTATACGAAATTTTATAAAATGTCATGAAAGATTTCTTGCACGTTTTGCTGATTGATATCCTACACAATACCAAGCAAGATTTTTGGCACATAAAAAATAAATATGTATAAATTTGGAGCCTTTAAACTTGAAAAAATTTTTTCTATTTAAAGTGTTCAAAAAGCTTATATGAATAGTAAAGAACAACATTTGTAAATTCTTGTCAGAGTATTCGAGCCTAGTCCGGCAGAGCACTAGTCGAGTGGCTTAGTCACTTGGTCAGAGCGGACTTAACACCCCAGAAAGAATCAACATCCTCATGACAAATCTGAAGTAAATAGTAGCGCGGTTGCCAAGGCTTCGTCTGATTTATGAAACTTACCTCGTCACGCTCCCGCGTGACTTGATATTAAATATATGTATACATATAGGTGATTTAACGGAATCTTGTAAAGCTAACTGCGTATGCCGATTAAAAACATGGCCTTTAAGGGTTATTATTTTGAGTCAAAATTTGTACTAGATGGTGTAAAGTTAGGTCCTCCAAAAAGTCAATGACAAGTCAAAATAATGTTTTGCGTAGCCGTAAAATGATAAGAAAGGGCCAAAATGCCATTACCGTTAAGCAAAGTATTCAAAAATTGTATTAATAGTGGCTCATGCTGCTTACGGGTTGAGTTTTCAATTTTTTTCACGCTAGATACATTTTAAAAGTTCAAGCTGTCGAGCACTATTTCTTAAGGTTTCGAAAAAAAAGTTTTCCTCGTGAATACGGAGTATCTGGATGAGTAAAATAAGCGGTCATTACCGTTACGCACATTATCTCGAAGATATTATGAGTTATCAATAAGTTGAATGCATTGTCCACAGGCATCTGGTAAGAAACTGTGGAAAAATTAATTTCATTAATAAATTTTCTTTGGAGGCTTCAGAACCGTCAAAACAGTACTATAGCGGTAATAACGTACCTATCGTTACCCTTACTCTATTTCCAAGTTTTTTGAAAACCTCATATGAAATAACATTGTTTTTCAACAACGACACTAGAGTTGAACTAACATTTTTTAGCTACTTTGGACCTTTGGTAACATAGAAAAAATCACAAAAAATTTGTAAACGTTGAAACTTTAAAATCACATTTTGCACCAAAAAATATTCGAGTTTTCGTGAAGTCATACATATAGAGAATGTTCGTGCAACTAAAAAGTAAATTCTTTTTTTTGCTTTTTAGGGAGACTTTTCATCGACAAAATTAAATTGTTGAAGATACTATTCTTTAACAGACATATGCCTCAAGTCGGAGGATTTACAATCTTTGGATAATAACCCCAAAATATCAGCAGAATCCTTAAGGTGACCATGCACTTGTCATAATATTTCAGCCATTCAAGGAAAGTGGGTACAAACTCTTGGTTGCTTCTAAAGCAAGGGAAGTGTGACTGTTACAGTGTTACACCAAATTTTGGTAGAGGCAAAAATTTTGTCAGAAAGAGCCGCTTTAAAAGAAGATACGATTGCAAGTGATGGTGCTTCATGGAATCAAACGATGTGGGATATTCTTTGTATTTCTCTAAACAGCGTAAGTATGCAGCATGTGTGTGATCTAAAGAGATGCCTGTGGTATTTTTTAATTTTCCGTGTATCTTATAAAATGTTTGAGAAATTTTTTGCCAACACATAATACATACATTTGTCACCCTTTGAAATTATTATGCTGCAAATTTGATGTTAACTTGACAGCATCTTGATGCAACTGACTGTATGGAGTTATTGAAAGAAAATTATTATGATTTATCGGACTAGGAGGGGACGGTTAAGTTCCGTAGACAAGTAAGTTCATTAATTACAGCAATGAATAGTAGAACACCTCTTAACCATTTGGAACCTGGAAATAAGTCAACAGGTAGAACTAATTTTTTTCTGACACTGTAACGAAGTACTCAGGGTACATTGAAACTCTATAAATACATTTTTTTATCTGCAGAAAAAAGAATCTTTTATTGAATATTTAGAAAATTGGGAGCATCACGCTATGATAAATAATTTTAAATTCAAAATTAACTCTACATGTTATGGTTTCAAAATCTCTTTAAAATCTGCATTAGAAATAGGTTCTTATTTACACTTTAAACCAAAAGACAAAATTTGGGTGGTAGAAAAGCGAGATTTTCAGTGTCAAAAGATTAAAATATGGTTTTTATTCTTGTTAAAAGAATGAAACCTGGTTTTTCTACTTTTCCAAGAAGAAATAATTTTTTTCCTTTTTCAAAAAGATGAAATTTGTTAATTTTGTTTTTTAGAAAAAAGAATTGGTAGTTTTAGATGTAACAATTATTAAATCAGTAGCTTTACTCTTTTTAAATAGGCAAATCACTTGATTTGTCTTTCAAAAAGTAAGAATTTTTATTTTTATTTTGTAAATGACCAAACTTTTTGATCTATACACTTTGAAAAAGATTAATTTAACGAGTTTAGTCTTTCTAAGATGAAATTTACCTTTTCACTTTTATCTTTATACATATACTTACGTGAATGTTAAAGATTATAGTATAACAGAAAATATTAAATCGAAAAAAAGCATTACTCGAAAATTTGGGAATTTTTCCTCAAATACTATGGGGCTTACATGTACACATCCTACTTAGTTTTTTGTTTGAAAATGTGCTGAAAAATAATAAATACACTTACACA